>LBNU01035835.1:3857-16423 GCA_014162995.1 Artemisia annua | reverse complement strand
GTAACCTTTCTCGTAGGGATGAAATGCCTCAAAAGAGCATTCAAGTCTGCGAAATATTCGATGTTTGGGGAATTGATTTTATGGGACCCTTTCTTAAATCACACAAACACGAATATATTCTCGTCGCAATCGATTATGTTTCCAAATGGGTAGAGGCCGAAGCTCTTCCTACTAACGATGCACGAGTTGTTGTCAACTTTCTCAAAAAGCTTTTCGCTCGCTATGGAATTCCCAAAGCTTTAATAAGTGATAGAGGATCCCATTTCTGCAACAAACAAATGGAGAAAGTAATGAAACGATATGGAGTTCATCATTGTTTTGCTACAGCTTATCATCCACAAACAAGCGGTCAAGTTGAAAATACCAATAGAGCAATTAAAAGGATACTTGAAAAAACGGTGAAAGATAATCCTGCCGTTTGGTCAAGAAAATTAGATGACGCTCTATGGGCATTCCGTACGGCTTATAAGACACCAATTGGTACAACACCGTACAGACTTCTGTATGGAAAAACATGTCATTTGCCGTTCGAACTCGAACACCGTGCTTATTGGGCATTGAGAAATTGTAATCCTGATTTGAAAATAGCTGGAGAAAAGAGATTTCTGCAATTGCATGAACTCGACGAGTTAAGACTTCAAGCCTATGAAAACTCCAGGCTATACAAAGCAAGAACCAAAGCTTATCACGACAGGAAGCTAAGAATTCGTAAACAATTCAAAGCTGGAGATAAAGTTCTGCTGTTTAATATGAAAGCTCCAAAACTGAAACCAAAATGGTTCGGACCATATATAGTGAAACATGGATTTCCATCAGGGTATGTTGAACTTTATGACAAACATGGTGGAAGTTTCATTGTAAATGGACATCGAATTAAACTCTATTATGATAAAGAGCAACTAAAATTAATTTCTGACGAAGAGATTTCGTCCGAATCTGAATATGAAGCTATCACATTCATGGCTCCGCACAACAAGGAAATGGTTCCTTGGGCACACAATACTGGGTTTATCTATGATGCTCTTCCTAGAGCATGGGAAAAAGTTTCATTGGAAAATATAGATGAAACAGGAGAAGGAATCGTGATAGGAAATGTAGTGTATATTCCTAAAAGGAAGCATAACACTACACCTGGATAATCTTTTCGAAGTTTGAGTCCGGCTGAGGACTCGTTAATAAAACAAGCGCTTCTCGGGAGGCAACCCGTGTGTTTATTTTAATGTTTATTTTCAGTGATTCTACTCCAAAGTTTTACCACTTGGTCAAACTTAAGTGTGGGGGTATGTCACTAATTTGAATAAATTGCAATGCTTTTTGTTTTGTTTGTTTTTGTTTCTAATAATACAGGTATTGATGACAAGGAATAAACAATTGGACGGAAGCATGAAAAGCTGAAATCATGGTTTTATTTCTCATTTCCCTACTTTCATACTTTTTAGTTCGTCTATCACATTGAGGACAATGTTCAACTTAAGTGGGGGGGGGTGAGTAGGAAAATAAGAAAATTTAAATTTTGTTTGTCCTATTAAATCTAGTCGTTTTCACGCTTTTAGGAGTAATTTATTAGAATAAACGGACCTATCCACTGGAAATTAGTAATTTTGAAAGAATTGAGATGTGTTCCGATTAATATTGCAATCCATTTTGGATCGATTACATTTGCTAGCACATACTGTAACCCTTTTCACCAAAATTGTGAGGATTTGAGCCTGTTTCATATAAAGCATACATCTTGATGCTTGAATCTTTTGTTATGAGTGTGCCGGTGATTTTAATTATTCCAGAACTTGTGCTTGTAAATCATTACGAAACCGTTGTGAGATTACATTTATTGTAATATAAGGATACATATGTGATAAGAGGCAAATCTTAGGATCTACACCAAATAGCCTTCTTTATTGATTTTTAGCTAGTCACACTGACTGGTTGAACCACATTTTTTTTAACCCTTTTGTTAGCGTTCAATTTTAACGCTAGATACCCTTAGTTACACCTTCTGAGCCTTTTCCTTTCTTTTGATTTAAACCACAAAAATACAAAAAGATTTTACACTTTTTAGCCTAGCCTTTCCCTTTAGTCAAAGTCTTGGTGAGTTGTTAGCTTTGTGAAGAATTATATTATGAATCATGAAGGAAGAATGGAGAAAGTGGAAATTCAAGAACCAACGATCAAAGCAAGTGAAAGTATAGTCATCGCAATACGTATGATGACAAGTGTTATTATGAGTTTGTTCTGAGTTTTTTTAAAAAAAAATGTGTTGATAGTGTTATGAAATAAAGCATTGATCGCGAAAGAATGAAGTTCTCAAAGACTACAAGGTTATGATTCAAGGAAGTGAAGCTAATGACATTTGACTATAGACTTGGACTGACTTGTATATTCTTAATCATCACTTACCCATATAATCCCATGTCTTATTCCTACCCTTTAGCTTGGTGTAATTACTAAGTGTATTGGCATGTAGTGACCATCCGAGTTCTTGAAAAGCTAGATTACGTGCCAGCGATCTAAGGATCATCCTTAGTGACCATCCGTTATTTAGTGAATCAAAGATTCGTGCTAGTGATCTATTATGTTAAACACAAGGTATTTGCATTTAAGTTAATTAACCCTTTAGCCTAACATTATAACCCGAATAAAAGACCTCTTTGATATGTAAACTTGGTGCTTACGCCAATCGGTGAAGTTTTGTTTCTGGTACAAGCCTATGGTAATAACTAAATCATGACGGAGCAATGAGTGTGATTTATCATATACACTACCCATATATGAGTGTATGAGTGAATTATATCTTATTATTCTTTCGTGAGGTGTTTAGAAGTGTTAATCACGCAAGAAAATCATTGGATATTGTCAAACATCTCAATATTTCATTTATAAGAGCTTAAACGTAGATGGTCCAACTTGTACTTGTATAAGAAGGATTTCCATCGTAATTTTCAGAATCACTTTCGTTTACCATGTGGATATTTAGTTTTCTTCTAGATTTACTTGAGGACAAGTAAAGTTTAAGTGTGGGGGATTTGATAACGCTCAAAGTTAACATGTTTTTAGAAGCGTTAATAGTGTTTTTATGCATGTTATTTGGTTACTTTTATATGCTTTTGCAACTAAATCGTATCAAAGTATGTTTTTGTAGCATATGTAGCCAAATGTAGGAAAAATGAGGAAAAAGTGAAGAAAATGGAGCACATGCGATTACATGAAGATTCCCAAGTTCAAAGTCCAATTTGTGAAGGAATTCATGAGGAGAAACCGAAGTTTGGTCATTTCTAAGTTCCAAGTTCAGAGTTAACTAAGTGTGGATAGTACATGAAGAAATACACAACAAAGAATAAAGACCAAAATCACTCAGAGTTCACCAACCGATCGGTTGGAGTTCAGCCGGATCGGTTGGTGGTAATTACCACCTCCAGCCGATCGGATGCAACCCGCAACCGATTCGGCTGGAGGAACTGCAGAGAAAACTAACTTCTTGTACACGAATCTTGGTCTTTTGTCTCAAAGTTCTAGGCCCTTCTTAGTGTCTTGTTACCCAAGTTCTAGCATTTATGTTCCTAATTGATTGCTAGGAGTATTTGACAAGCCTAAGGGGACTTCTTACACACAATTCACACACAAGTCATAACAACAATTGAAGGAGACATTTACTCTCATTACTACTCTCAATTATTTTCATCTTCAAGCTCTCAACAAGGCAAATTCGTACAGAAAGGACCAGTAGCATTTGGAGAACCAAGGAAGCAACATTTGGAGGCGAAAATCTCAAGGAACCATCACCAATACTTAGGTTATCAATACCTTGTCATTTGTTATCAATTTCCAAGCATTGTAAGACTTATAACCATGAATTCTAATGTTAAATATTCTGAGTTTGTTTACATATTTGCCATGAGTAGCTAGATACCTTTTTACGCTTGTTTGGATGATGTTTTATACTTAGTGATGTAGTGGTTGTGATAACATGTTTTAATTCAATTTCAAGTCAATCCTAAGAACCAATTGTACCTTAAGTTTCATCGTGACATTTGTTAAGTTAAGGTTAACTAATTAGTAATAATTTCAAGGGTCGAAAGATTAAATATTACTTAATTAGTTATAATCATTTGTCTATGAATGATTGTTTTTCACCCATAATTATTCTTAACTCAACAAAGAAACAAGAAGTATAATTGTAATAAGAAAAGCTTTTATAACATCAAATCGGATTGTTTGTAAACTCTAGTTGGATAATAGCTCCAAATAACGAAAGGCTAGATGTTTATAAGCCATTGTACCCTTTTTGTCTATGAAAAGGAGACCTTTTGTAATGACCATTTCTTAAGAGTATTTGATTTATAATAAGAGTTTATTCTTGTGTTTAAGGGCACCATACCTTATGAACCTTGGATAGATCTTGAATTGATTGGTTTACACTTAAAGCTTGTTTTTATGAACTAAAATCTTGACGAGGGTTTAACTTGTAGAAACAATAGATTAGATCACTATCTAATTATCACAACCAACATGTTCTCGAGAGTTATCACATCACTTGTGTCATCAAAGTAGAAAACTAGCCTAAACAAGCGTAGTTTTTAATTTATTGAATTTGCTTATTACTTTATTTGCTCACGTTTAGATAAGTACTTATAGACTAATTTTTGATTCACTCACAAATCCCTGCGAACGATCCCGACTTACCATCATATCTTGCTATAACGGACGAGTACACATGCTCGTATGTGTTGTTTCTAGATTTGGTAATTCACTGTTATAAATTTAAAACTTGCACTAACAAACACCGCATCACCCAATCAACATCGGAATAAGCAACAAGAGAACCTGTGGTGAGGCATAAAGTTTGAGCCCAAAGTAAAACGTGCCACAAACATATCGGAGAACTCTCTTGAGAGCTGCAAATAAGGCTCTCGAGGATCATGCATATGAAGGCAAACCTACTGCAGTGCATAAGCGATATCTGGACAAGTAAATGTGAGATACTGCAAACCACCTGCAACACTGCGATAAAGAGGAGGATCAGAAATATGATCCGCGTCAGAACCAAGCTTGGATTCCGTGTCAACGGCGTTCGAGTTGGATTACAATTAGCCATATGTGCTTTGTCCAAAAGTGCGAAAGCATATTTTTTTCTCAGAGGGGAACATGCCTGTAGAATCATGAGTAACAGAAATCCCCAAGAAGTCACTAAGTGCCCCTAAATCAGTCATATCAAACTCCTTGTGAAGTCACGAGTAACAGAAATCCCCAAGAAGTCATTAAGTGCCCCTAAATCAGTCATATCAAACTGCTTATGAAGAGACGAGATAATACGCCAAAGTAAATCTGCAGATGAGGCCGTCAATACAATATCATAAACTTAAATCAATAAATATGCAATCTCCTAACCATTGCTGAAATATGAGCAAGGACGAGTCACAACGACTCGACGAGAAACCAACCCTGAGAGCATAACCTGCAAAGCGTTGAAATCAATTAGGGTTATAGTGATGGAATGAATGAATACTATGAGAAAAATTAGTGAAAGATGGGTTGATGATATATGTCAAACTAGATATTAGAAGAAGGCTTGAATGGGCTAAAGATCAACGAAGGTGCATATGTACAAGAACTTTCTCTATCTAATTATTTTTGCAAAGTACATGTTAAGTTAGTTATTTGTCTTGTAGGTTTCAGCATGTGATACCAGATGATGGTATTGGGTATGAAGTAAGGCAAGGCACTGAAGGATTGAAGGTTGATGAAAGTCTAAGAACTTGTAGCTGTAGAATGTGGCAGCTTTCCAGACTACCATGCGCACACGGAGTTGCAATTCTTTTCTTGATAAATAGAAGCCCATAAGACTATGTTCCTGCATGGTTCATAAAAGACATGTACTTTCTATTAGACAACCGTATATTAGGTGTATATTAGTAGACACATTTAATGTGATTTAGGTGTATATTAGTAGACACATTTAATGTGATTGATGGGTAATTATCTATTTGACTAAAATATCACATGTATTATCCCTACATGTACCATATCTCTTGTATGCAACGAAGGGAAGGAAACCATTTTCATAATATTCTCAGTGTATAGCAATCATTCTAATATCCTTCTTGTCGTGTACATTCTTACATGGTATCAAGAGCCTTTGTCAACCGATCCTAACAAACCTAAACTCTTCCGCCGCCGCCTCCGGCTACACGTCGGAGGTTCGGAGGGCTCCCTTTAAACCTTAACCTCTGTAAGTGCTATAATAAACCCATCCATGTTTTGATGTTTATTTGTGAGGTGGATCTTTATGTTTTCTAGGGAAAAACACACCCCGTTTGTTTGGAAGGTTATTTGGGGGTTGAAGTTTTAGAACCAACTTTCGCTTTCTAATCTTTTCTTTTGATGTTAGTGGTTCCTCCCAAACAGACAGTCCAAATTAACCAAGGATGGTCAACAGGTCAAACCTGAGGGAGAGGTGATCAATTTATGATCCGGTGTAAACACAGTGTTTTCCCGAGTCGTTATGTCCCAGCGAGGATTGAAATTGTATTTTTTGAACGTTTATGGGATACAGTGATTTGGAGAAAGTAACAAGAAAATGATTGGGATTAATTACACTAAGCAGAGATAATGGAAATAAGACAGATAAGCAATAATAACAATAACTGGAAATCAGATAAACATAAAACATAATTAAATCTAAATTAAACGTAAACGCGTACAGGAAAAAGAGAAAATAAAGCAGAATTAAGGGGGTGAAAATGACTTTTTTACAAACTTAATATTAAAAGAAAATTTATAAAACGGAAAATTATTTTTTTGACTTTTTAATTATTTAATATTAATTAAAAACTATTTAATAATTAATTAAAACTAATTTAAATTACTAAAAATACTAAATTGACTTAGAAAATTTTGAAATTTTTTATAAAACTAATTAACCATTACAGGAATCCTAAAAAATTATAAAAAGTTTATAAAAATTATAAATAAGCTAATTTAGATATTATTTACTCAATTATTAATTAAAAGCTAATTAAACTAACTTAATTATAAAAAATAGCAAATGAATAGTAAAAATTATGAAACTTTTTTCTAAAAATACTTTATGATTAATAAGAGCTAGTAAAAATATAAAAAGATGCTAGAGATTAAAAATACACAGTAATGGATTTTATTTTTGATTTCTTAATTAAAACTAATTTAACTAATAATAATTATTAATAATACTAAATTAAAACAGATAATTATAAAAAAATTTACACAAATACTTTAATATAACAAGAACTTAAGAAAAATATAAAAACACACAAGTGCTTAATGAAAAAGCTGAGAAAATAAGCAAATAAGCTAAATCTAATTAAATAGAAGCTATCACTATTTTTATATTGATGATTTTCTGATTTTTCTTTTACAAAACTATTTTAACAATGAAAACAAGCAACTTTTGTGAAAATGGATTTTCTAGAACTCAAAAATAAGCACTGTGGGATCTTAAGTTCTTAACAGTTGGCTTTTAGGCTTAAAAATGAGATTTTGATGATGAAAAAGCTATTAATAAGCTACACAGTGAACACCTAAGGTAAAATAAGCTATAAACAACCTAAGTATACTAGAAATGATCTGGAACAAGCAAAAGATCACACTAATAAACTATAATAAGCGAATAAGCAAACATCAAAAACTAAGAACAAATGCAGTCCAAAAGGGCAACTGAAGGCCTATGTGGGGTCCACAAATAAGCTTAGGGGTCCAAAAGGACGCTTGAACCAATAAGCTGGACTAGAGGGCTTTTCAATAAGCCAAGAATCAAGGCCTGGGTCCCACTAATGAATCCACAATGAGCTTATGAAACAAGCTTACTACACTGAGGAGCCTGTATGCCCTGGTGCAGGGGAGGTAAATGGTTAGACAGGCAACTTCAAGGCCACTTTTTGATAAGCAAAAGAGTTTGANAAAAGGACGCTTGAACCAATAAGCTGGACTAGAGGGCTTTTCAATAAGCCAAGAATCAAGGCCTGGGTCCCACTAATGAATCCACAATGAGCTTATGAAACAAGCTTACTACACTGAGGAGCCTGTATGCCCTGGTGCAGGGGAGGTAAATGGTTAGACAGGCAACTTCAAGGCCACTTTTTGATAAGCAAAAGAGTTTGAAAACCAAATTCTCTTCTTGATTCAGATTCACAAGCAAGCAAGGAACACAAAACAACAAGATTTATGTATTTCCAATCTATATTAAACCCTAGAGATCACCAAGAAAAACTGTCCATTTTATCAGTTATTGTTTTTGACTTTTGAGATTTTTGCACAAGTTTGACTAAAATGGATTATGAATGATCCTAAATGACTTAAGTTGATGTAATAAGCTAATATGCAACTATCCTAGGCTAGGTTAACAGATTTAAAGCTAAAATGAAGAATTTGACAACCTAAATCCTAACAGTGAAACTGATGAGTGAGATTAAAAGAGATTTTGACTTTTAGATGAACAAGGACTAAATTTTATGACTAAAGTGACCTAGTATTACCTAGTGAGTTGTCTACACTAGAGATTACCACTGAAACAAGGAATAGCATAGAGAAAACACTTAAACCAAACACTACCTTTACTACACTGAATTGAGATTTTTGAAGCAAATGATGGATTGAGACCTCAACACTGATGCCAAATCTTATATTATGATGTGATTAGTTAGTTTAAGCACAAAAACATAGATTATAACAACTAAATCACTTGAATCACTAGCATGCTATTTTAACTGTGAAATCAACAAACTGAGCAACAAGATATTCAAATGAACAAGCATGGTATTAATCAACATGTATCAACTCTAATACAGTAAATAAATAAGAAATAACATAGTAAATACAGATTAACCAGGGCTACAGTAAAATGCAAGAAATTGATAAAAAGCTTACAAAATGCTATCCAGCTGAGAACTAGGAACCAAGGACCAAGAACCACACCTAAAGTCTCTCCTGAGACACTAAACCATGGCCATCCTTAATTTACCATGCTCCTTGCTTTCTTCTTTCTTCTTACCTGTTTTTTTATTTTCACTTTTTCTTATTTTTTTGTATTTTTATGATTTTGTAAATAAACAAACTTTTAGGAGTACTGAGCTTATAATACTTTATAAAGGACTTATCTTGAGCTTATAAAACAGAAAAACATGAATTATAGCATGACTAAGGTGAAAAGAGAAATTTCAAAATAAATTGCAAATCTTGAATTCAACTGAGGAAACTTAGAATTAAGATTAAATAAAGCTTAAGTTACAATCTTAGAACTGAATACAAGCTTTTTGAAGCAAATTTTATAACTAAAGACTAAGTGTACAATAAGACGACATGAAAAACTAAACTAGGAACTACTGCCTCTTCTCCTTGCATCTTCTTCCTTTTATAGGTGAACCATTAGGGTTTCCTTGCCTCTCTGATCATTTCCCATCAATAATCTTGACCTTTGGATCACTGCTTTTCATCCTAGCCATCCATTCCTTTTTGGCGGGAAAATTGGTTTGAGCCAATTTGGCAGTTTCTTGCAAGAGGGGGGTGGTGGCATTTATTTTGGAGGTGATGTTAGGTGCAAATTGGTGGAAGTGGTGGGGTGTGATGGAGCTAGTGGGGGTGCAAAACCAGGGATGTGGAGGTGGTTTTGGTTCGGTGAGGGAGGGAAGGGATGAGTGGTATTGGTGTTTGACTGGGGGAGTTGACCTCGATATATACTAAAGGGTTGGGTTTGATTTGTTAATTGGGCCAGGCAAAAGGAATTGGGCCAGTGGTGATGTTGGGTTGTGTTTTGTTTTGGGTTTATAATAACACAAGGGTCCGTTTGGTTTAATAATTACACAAGGACCAATTATGCAATTTTCTGAAATTGGAGGGGTGGGTTTTGGCAACTGTTCAAAGTTATTACAAGGACCACTCTTGCCATATACCAATAACCCGAGGACCCTTAATGTTATTTTCCAATTTTGAATGTCCAGGGACTAAAATTGCCAAATTTTAAAGTGTAGGGACCAAACTTGTAAATTCTTCAAACTTNGTATCAACTCTAATACAGTAAATAAATAAGAAATAACATAGTAAACACAGATTAACCAGGGCTACAGTAAAATGCAAGAAATTGATAAAAAGCTTACAAAATGCTATCCAGCTGAGAACTAGGAACCAAGGACCAAGAACCACACCTAAAGTCTCCCCTGAGACACTAAACCATGGCCATCCTTAATTTACCATGCTCCTTGCTTTCTTCTTTCTTCTTACCTGTTTTTTTATTTTCACTTATTTTTCTTATTTTTTTGTATTTTTATGATTTTGTAAATAAACAAACTTTTAGGAGTACTGAGCTTATAATACTTTATAAAGGACTTATATTGAGCTTATAAAACAGAAAAACATGAATTATAGCATGATTAAGGTGAAAAGAGAAATTTCAAAATAAATTGCAAATCTTGAATTCAACTGAGGAAACTTAGAATTAAGATTAAATAAAGCTTAAGTTACAATCTTAGAACTGAATACAAGCTTTTTGAAGCAAATTTTATAACTAAAGACTAAGTTTACAATAAGACGACATGAAAAACTAAACTAGGAACTACTGCCTCTTCTCCTTGCATCTTCTTCCTTTTATAGGTGAACCATTAGGGTTTCCTTGCCTCTCTGATCATTTCCCATCAATAATCTTGACCTTTGGATCACTGCTTTTCATCCTAGCCATCCATTCCTTTTCGGCGGGAAAATTGGTTTGAGCCAATTTGGCAGTTTCTTGTAAGAGGGGGGTGGTGGCATTTATTGTGGAGGTGATGTTAGGTGCAAATTGGTGGAAGTGGTGGGGTGTGATGGAGCTAGTGGGGGTGGCAAAACCAGGGATGTGGAGGTGGTTTTGGTTCGGTGAGGGAGGGAAGGGATGAGTGGTATTGGTGTTTGACTAGGGGAGTTGACCTCGGTATATACTAAAGGGTTGGGTTTGATTTGTTAATTGGGCCACGCAAAAGGAATTGGGCCAGTGGTGATGTTGGGTTGTGTTTTGTTTTGGGTTTATAATAACACAAAGGGTCCGTTTGGTTTAATAATTACACAAGGACCAATTATGCAATTTTTTGAAATTGGAGGGGTGGATTTTGGCAACTGTTCAAAGTTATTACAAGGACCACTCTTGCCATATACCAATAACCCGAGGACCCTTAATGTTATTTTCCAATTTTGAATGTCTAGGGACTAAAATTGCCAAATTTCAAAGTGTAGGGACCAAACTTGTAAATTCTTCAAACTTTTCACCCAGGGACCAATTGTGAAAAATTGTGAATTCCCAAGGACCTTTGTTGACTTTTCTTCCAAAACAAATGCTTAGTGGTCATTTCTGTCAATTTTCAAACTTTAGGGACCATTTCTGCCAATTTTGCAAACTTTTGCTCCAAGGACTATTTCTGGCATTCTATGTTTCTCCAAGGTACATTTTGATAATCTGAGCTCAAAAATGGTATTTTGCTTCCCCGGCTTTGGCTTTTGACACGTTTTCCAAACTCGTGCTCGTTTTTGTCCTTTTTAGCCTGATTTATGCCAATTTCTGAAATATCCGTTCCTGCACAATCACAAACACAAAAACACAATATCTTTGGCTTTTATGGTTAGTTTGTGTCTGTTTTGGTCTTAATTTGGCCAGAAAAAGGTGTATTAATAAGCACACACCAGTTAGTGCATAAGTTTTAGTTGTAATTTCTTTTGGTTTAGTGTAGGGGATTCTTTGGGTTATCCCGTTTGTTTTAGTTGTAGGGGATACTTTGGGTTATCCCGTTTGGTCAGGATACTTTGGTTTATCCTGTTTAGTAAGGGATACTTTGGTTTATCCTATTTGGTCAGGATACTTTGGTTTATCCTGTTTGGTACGGATACTTTGGTTTATCCGATTTGTTGCTTGTTTATGTCTGTTGTTGCTTGAAGATGTGCATTCGCTTTCTGTCGAATATCTTCTCCATCAATTATTTATTAGTTTTAATTTATTGTTTATTAGCTTTTAATCTCCAGTCCGAGCTTTTGTTATTTCGCCGCTCGAACTGCCGGGGGTGTTAGCGGTGTATTTCGAGTATAGGGATAAGCTCAATGTGTTGGCAATTAGTTGTCCTCTAATGTTGATTACAATTTACCCTAAATAGTTATCGATTGATGGGTAATTATCTATTTACCTAAAATATCACATGTCTTCTTCAACAATTATTTATCAGTTTACTTTATTGTTTATTAGCTTTTAATCTCCAGTCCGAGCTTTCGTAATTTCGCCGCTTGGACTGCGGGGGAGTGTTAGACAACCGTATGTTAGGTGTCTATTAGTAGACACATTTAATGTGATTGATGGGTAATTATCTATTTACCTAAAATATCACATGTATTATCCCTATATGTACCATATCTCTTGTATGCAACGAGGGGAAGGAAACTATTTTCATAATATTCTCAGTGTATAGCAATCATTCTAATATCCTTCTTGTCGTGTACATTCTTACACTTTCAAACATACAATAATTATCTGAAGCCTGTTGGTGGGATGTCAATGTGGCCAAAAGTTGAGTTGAATAAGCCGTTGC
>LBNU01035831.1:128939-165769 GCA_014162995.1 Artemisia annua | reverse complement strand
CTTGTACATTTTACGTTATGTATCAAGTTATACGTTTGTCATCAATCAAAACAAACGAGACCGTATAGATTAAATATCGTAATATTTGCACTAACAAACTTTACTCGAATGGTAACAAGCCGTACGAACAATCAACTAATTAACAAACAATAAACCGGATAAATCACAATATTCTTAGAATAAAATAAAAAATAATGAAAGACTGAAAGTTGTTTCTAAAACTTCAACCCCCAAAGAACCTTCCGAACAAACGGGGCGTGTTTTTCCCTAAAAAACATAAAGATCATATATTTAGAAGAAGTTGTGGTTAATTTTGGTTACGGCTTAAAGGGAGTCCTCCGAACCTCCGGCGTGTAGCCGGAGGCCGAAGGCGACAGCGGAAGATTTTAGGTTTTGTGGATCTTATGGCCTGATACCATGTAAGAGGTTTGAGATATGAATGTGTTTTGTATATTGATTGATTCCTCGAATATACAAGTATACAGGATATAAATATACAGCTGCCTTATCCCTTTACAAGACATATACAGCTGACTCAGGCAAAAGCAATCAACTTAAATCAACCAATGTGAATGGTCAACTAGGTCAAACTGCTTGGTCCAAGTCTCCGAGGAATACAGAGTTTTCCCGGGTCGTTAAGTCCCGACGAGGTGTGAATGGTATTAAAAACGTGTTGTGATCGAGTGATTTTGAACAGGGAAAGAGATAATAGTGAATTGGATGATTATACTAAGAGAATACGAGTGAAAACAAGTTAAACAACCTAAATTAACAATAACGTGAAAGCAAATTAACCTAAAACGTATTAAAACTTTAAAACGTGCGTTTTAGTTAAAAATAACGCGAACGCGCAAAATAAAAAGTGAAATGAGAGCAATACAAAGCCTACGGGTATAAAAATTACTTTTCTACAATCCTAATGATAAAAGAAAATTTTTAGAAAAAAGAAAATTTTTTTTTTTTTGAGTTTTTATTTATTTATTATTAGTTAATTACTAATTAAACTAAATTAGATTATTAAAAATACTAAACTATATTTTTTTTTACTTTTTCTTTTTGCAACACCTTTTAACCTCAAATCTAACCAACTTGTAAAAAGGAACTTTTACTGAAAAGCTTTTAAAAAGCTTGTGCAAGCTCAAAATTCCAACAGTTAAAGCTTGTGGCTTAAAATGGATTTTTGAACTTCAAAAGGCTATCTAAATAAGCTAACAAGCTAACCCTAGGTGAAGACAAGCTACAAACTAATTAAATTTAACTTAGAACAAGCTAAAATGAGCAATTAAGTGGACTTAAACAATCAAATAAGCTGAAACAAACAAACTCAAACAAGCAAGCCCCAAACAGTCCTGAGGGTAGATTTGCAGGCCAAGAATAGCTTATCAAATAAGCTTATTAGCCCAAAATAAGCCCTGATCCCAAGAGTCACTACTGTTGGCTTCCCAAAAAGCCAACAAGCTCAGGGCAAGTCTCACTAATAAGCTCAGAAAGAGCTTATGAAAGTGAGCTCATGACACAATGATTCAGTGTGTATCAGTTGGGTGGGGCAACTTAAGGGCTTAAATAAGCACATCTAATAAGTCAACAAGGGCAAACAAGGAATGCCTCTAACAACTCAGTATAGTAGGCTATCCAAAACACCAAATATCAAGGAATAAGCTCAAGAAATGAGCCTGGGACAGGGATGAGAAAAATGGGTCAGAAGTGAGTTAGAAATGGAGTAGCGGCTAACCAAATTGAGCATAAAGGCAAAACTTAAGAACAAACACAAGTGAACACAATCTAATGCAGCCAATAACAAGTTATTAACATCAATTAAACACACTAAGATCAAACAGACACATAAATTCAAACAAGCTCAGTTCCTGCTGATGCACAGTGGGTACAAAATGGGTATACTCGGTTCAAAAAGCTATTCAAAAAGCTAAAAGCTAAAACTTGAGGTCAAATGAGTTAAATCCTACTTAGACAAACTTAAAATAAGCTAGAATGAATAAATAATCAAACCACATTCACAAGATAAGCTGAAGTAATCAAAAACTAGATTTTTTTTGTACTTTTCTGAAATAAAGCTTTTTGCTGCCCGAAAAACGTGCTAAAGACCTTGGAAAAAAATCTAAAAATTAAACAAAAAATAACAGTAACTATATAAATCTATTAAATAAGCTACAAACCAAATTTCAGCTAAAAAGGACTTATAACGAAGAAATGAAAAATCAAAAACCACTTCTGCTGTTGAAAACGTGTTTTTGCAGCCCGAAAAAGCTTGATTGAGCCTTGTAAAAAAAATCTAAAAATTAAAATAAAAATACCACTAAGTAAACAATATATAAGAGTACATTATCCCAAAATTTTATCAGATTTGGTTGAAAATTGAAGAAATGAAAAATAAAAATATTTTTCTGCTGTTGCAAACTTTTCTTCGAATGGGTCATTTTTGGTGTTTGGGTGAGTTTGACCACTGAAAGTCAAAGAACAGAGTTGGAAAACATGTGAAACCTACTTTTGAACTAAAATGCAACAAGAACAACGACTACAATATACCTAAATCTAAATCTATCCTAAATGCTATTTTATATCAGTTGATTACAAGAGAAAATGAAAACTTGTCCAAATTCTTGAAATCTTTTGAAAATGGTAGAGTTTGGGTTCAAAACAACTTAAATGAGTTAACTAAAGCTAATGGGACAGGATTCTCAGGTAACAAATGTGTTTTGGTAAAAAAAAGGTGGTTAACCCAAACACTCCTTTATCACCACTGATGTGCATTTTTTCAAAGGAACATGATGTTTTTGGTAAATTCTTTTGAGCAAAGAGTATGAACTGAGTCTAAAGACTTATAAGAAGCATTTTTCACTTCCAAATAAGCAGTTTTAATAAGTAAAAAGCCAAAGTGAAATTAAGCCAATTTGGACAGTTAATACCAAATCTTGCACAAGTGATTTCTAAATTCTAAAATAAGCTACGAAACACTAATCACTAACTACAACTAGCATAATAAGTATAAAATAAGCACTGATAAGCAGAATGAACAGTAAATAAGCAGTTTTAAATAAGCTAAATGTAAAATTGACTTACAAACAAAGGTAGTTGTATGACACTCCAAATCACTTTCTAAACAATCCTAATGCTCCCCAAGAGCTCTAAACCATGGTATTCAGCTTCTTCTTCTCTCCTTCCTGTTTTATTTATTTATTTATTTATTTATTTATTTTGAGATTTTGATGAGAATGTTAAACAAACACTAATAACCTTTTGAAAACTGATAAGAAAGCTTGTTTTAAGCTTCTGAGATGGTTGATGTAGCTTAATGAGAAACTAATAAGCTAATACAGGATTTCAGGTAAATAGGCAAAACACAAAATTGAAAAGTAAACTGAACTTTTATTAACTAAACGTTGAAATTACACTAGTAGAAAGGGGTTACAACTGAATTAAGAGACTAGGAACAAATTTGACAAAAACTTGACATTAAATTAAACTAAAAACTACATACTAACTACTACTCCTTCACTTCTGCTTCCTTCTTTCTTTATAGTGACTTCTAGGGTTCCAAGTGGTGGTCTGAGCATTTCCCATCAATATTCATGGCCCTTGGATTAGTAGAATTGATCTTGGCTGTTTATATAGTTTTGGCGGGAAAAATTGGTACAAGCAATTTGCTCTAATAACTTGGGGCAGGGGTGATTATATGATTGGTTTTTGTCTTCTTGTTGTTTGGAAGTGAGAATAAGGGAGGTGGGTGTCAGAGATGGTGGTCGCAGGGTTGCAGGCAAGTTGAAGGGGGAAAGGGATAACCAAGGGTGGTTTGTTTGACTTGGGGTTTGACCCTGGTTATTACTAACGGGGTGTGGATTGGATTGGAGGGAGTTATAAGGTGGTGGGTTTTGTTTGTTTGGGTTATTAATAAACAAGGGCTCGGTTGGATTTGTAGCTAAATAACCATAAGGACTAAAAATGTAATTTTCTGAAAGTTTAGGGACTGAACATGCCAACTTTACAAAGATATTCCAAGGGTATTTCTTGCCACATTTCAATTATCCAAAGACCCTTAATGATTAATTTCCGAAATTGAACTCCCAGGGGCTAGTTTTGCCAAATCTGAAAGTGCAAGGACCAAACTTGTAATCTTTTGAAACTTTTCACCCAAGGACCATTTTTGACAACTTTTGACTTTCAAAGGACCTTTGTTGACTTTTCATCCAAAACAAATGCTCAGGGACTGATTTTGACAAGTTTTGAAAGTTGAAGGACTGAAACTGCCAATTATGCAAACTTTGTTCGTTTTTCATCTGATTTCAATAATTTTGCATCTGAAACATATAAAACACAATCCTGGGATATTTTCTGTATTTTGATGCATTTCTGAGTGTTTTTGAATGTTTTAGCAGTTCAGATAAGACAAAAATGATGAGTATTTACACACTCATCAACAGCTAACACTCAAATGTTGGAAAATTACAATTAACCTAAGGGGAAAGAATAATTGTTGGTGTTTAGTGGTTTATCTTATAGCAATTAGATTCTATATTTCTATGCTTGGAGTTGTGATTTAAGAAACAAAACTACAGCAAAGAACGTAATAAACGAGAAAAACAATAATAATGAAAATATATTCACCTAGGTTCCGCTGCTCCTAGATATTAAGTTATTAACTAACCTTATGGTTATGATCATGCATTGAGAGTGATGGACGGATCTTAATGGAGACAGCGGCCGTCTTAAAACTTTGAAGCTTTACTTATATTTGCTTAAAGAAAATATAACTTTGGCCCTCCCAAATTAACTGATATGGCACTTGGCTCTCCTAATAAATTCACCCAAGTTCTTTCTATTGACACACCTTGCTGTGTGTAGAAGCCATAAACTGCTCCCCGTGCTTATGAAATCCTCAAATTAGTTGCTTTCGTCACCTTTATTGGAAAAGAAGAGCTTTTTTTTCTTTTTTTCTTTTTTTCCCCCATATTTTGGGACTTCAGGAAAGGCCTTTAATGTATAAACTCACATAATACAAAGTTAAAACGTGTAAAAAAAAATGTGATAACCGGGTGTAAAATTAATTTTTCTCAATTTTGAGCAATTTTTATACTTTAGTACCTTAAATTGACTAAAATTAAGTACCATACCTCGATTAGAAAATGAAAGTAAGTTGAGTACCTTTTTATGCATTTTGCCCCGGGTTAAATAAAACAACTTTTCTCATTTATTACATCTATACTACATATAAAGGAAAAAGAGTCAAAAGTGAAAAGTGAAAAGTCAATAATGTTGAAATGTTGAAATCTTATTAAAGGAAATTATGAATGTAATTAATATTATTATTAAAACACCCCATTACTTAAAAGTACAATGATTTATTCACATTGTACAACCAAATTAAATACAACCAATTAAAACACAAACCGGGTTGACCCGGGACGCTTCAAACCCGACGGGTTGAGCCGGTTTAATTTGACCCATTTTCGACCCAACCTAGAAAGTTGACCCGATTTAAATCGACCTATTTTTCAACCGGAACGGTTCAACCGGTTGAACCACCCGGGTCGAACCGGGTTTCAAAACATTATCCATTACTTAAAAGTACAATAATTTATTCACATTGTACAGCCAATTAAAAACATATCTATCAAATTAAATACAATCAATTAAAACAAAAACCGGGTTGACCCGGGACACTTCAAACCCGGACGGGTTGAACCATTTTCGACCCAACCTAGCAAGTTGACCCGGTTTAAATCGATCCATTTTTTGCCTGGAACGGTTCAACCGGTTGAACCACCCGGGTTGAACCATGTTTCAAAACATTATGTTAAATTTCCAAATCTTCAAACTTTTATTGTTTTTCGTTTATAACCTATAAACTTTTTTTTATCAATAAACTATGTGTCGCTATAAAATCCCGTTGCTGTGCACGGGTACTCGTCTAGTATTGTTAAATTAGTTAAGCATAGGAGCCACATATGCTATCGATCACACTAAAATTACAACATATTATAAAAAATAATAAGAAAAGTTTTAAGTAATAACTTGTTAAACACTTATTCAAAGTCCATTCAGTGTATGTAAGCTTTTCTTTATTCCATTAAATTATAAAGGTATAAAGGTGGGAAGGGATCGAGTGAGAAAAATTAAAATGAAAAGAATGAGAAATAATTTTAACCACATATTTGAGATGCATCGACTTAAATTAGATGCATCGTTATTCATTTAGATGCACCCCAAAGTTTCGAAAATGATTTTGAAGTGAAAACGATGCAAAGTAGTACTGATAACAAATCTGACCCGCAGCCCGCAGGGGATGAAAATATATAGGATTCGCATAACTTGATGAAATGCATCTAATATATCTATATGCATATAATTTTTTGCTAAAGAATGTATTATGGTTTATCTAAAAAATTAAGGATGCATATAATTCAAGTTGATACATCTCTAATGCACGATTATAAATTATAAGATTTTTCTCATTGATCATAAGTCGTGAAAAGGTTGTTTATGATAGGCATGTTGGCACGGAGCGGTGTGGAGCTTTTTAGAGCGGTGAGCAATAGCATTTTAGTTTTAGTAGTCGTTTGGCAAAAGAGAAATGAGCTTTGCTACTTTTTAAAAATGTTCATTTTTCCAATGCTTCTTTAAGAAGCAGTGAGCGGTGACCTGTGAGCTGTGATTACTGTCAACAGCTACTACTCACAGCTTACTTCTATTGCTCACAACTAGTTTTAACAAACACACCCGATATGGTAGTTGCTTATGAATAATTGTTTTGTGTCTTTTTAAGCAGAAAACCAAAAGTCATTCAAATAAAAAACGGTAAATGATTGCTTTTTACATTAAAAGAAAAAAAAATGTCAAATAGATAAAAGTTTAATGTAGATCCAATATTCTTTAAATATTCAATAAACTAATCTTGGCAATCCATTTTTTATCAAAATAAATAAAAACTTTCACCATATATATATATATATATATATATATATATATATATATATATATATATATATATATACATATATATATATATATATATATATATATATATATATATATATATATATATCTTGTAAACCGTTAATCGTTACGCAAAACGAATCATAACATCGCGATGAGTTCTAAATCATCTTTAGAGGGGCATTTTTATATTTTCGACAAATTTTTTTTCCAACTTTTTTTTCAGTTACATCTGTTAAAATCATATGTGATTTATAAAATCACACATGTGATTTACCATTTAAAAGTTATTTTATTTTTGAAAAAGAGGTGAAAAGTTAGGTATCTTTGTTTTCTTTCTTTTTTCTAAATGAGCGGCTACAATTAGTTTATTGTAGGGGTGAAAACGAGCCGAGCCGAGCCCGAGCCTGCCAGAGCTCAAGCTCGGCTCGTTTACATATATAAAGCTCGAGCTCGGCTCGTGAAAATTTTCACAAGCTCGAGCTCGGGCTCGGGCTCGACTAATTTATATAAAGTTTTAAAGAAAAAAAAGTTCAAATAGAGCTCGGCTCGTTAATTAAATAAGGCTCGAGCTCGTTTACTACTTTTAAGCTCATTTATACGTATAGCCAATATATATACGTATATATTTCTAGGGCTCGTTTAGGCTCGCGAGCCTACTCGAGCTTTTTGTATAGAGCTCGGGCTCGAGCTCGATTATTAAATGAGCTCAAACTTAGGCTCGAGCTCGGGCTCGAGCTCGTTTAGGCTCGGCTCGTTCGAGCTTTTTACCGATCCGATCCCGAGCTTTTCACGAGCGGCTCGGCTCGTTTCCACCCCTAGTTTATTGAATACATAATTTTGGTTATACACTGACGTCGGCTTATGTCAAACATCGTCTTACTTAAATTCCTATTGAAGCATATAAAAAGAGTAATTAACACTGTGAACCATAAACTTTCACAACATGAACATACACCACCCCTTCAAAACCCTGTAACAACAAACCAAAACACCAAAACCCTATAATCCAAGATCCTCAAAAAGCCGATACCAAACACCACCTCCAATTAGTAAAAGGAAAATAAACAATCAAATTTCAACCTTTGAATCTATCCTTCTTCATACTCATCTGCAATAAAGGTCAGAAATCAACTATGATTCTTTACATACAATTATTCCTTGAAAAGAATGTATCTTCATAGCTCTTTATATTCATTTTTCCATTAAGTACTCAACTTTATTACAAATTTCATCATGATAAATCTGTCAAAAGTTAGAAATAGTTTAGTTCTCAAAAGGGTTTTTGTTAATTTGGCTGAAAATCATAACCCATCAACAAGTACTAGTTTTAGGCCCATTTCTCGAAACCCGGATAACTTTAGGTTTTATGGTAGAAAAGCATCTATTGGAACAAAAAATGGTGAAAAGTTGATTGAGGAAATAGAAGAAAACAATAGTTTTGTAGAAGCGCAAGATGCTTTGATTGATTATTTGCATTCTACAAGTAGTTTGCAGTATTCTGATGCTGAAAATATTAGTCGAAACTCGCCTGAGTTTTTAGGTAAGCTGTTGAAAGGTGTTAAAAATGAAAAGGATGCTAAGCAGTCTTTGAGAAGGTTGCTTTGTTACCATCCGATTAACGAGTTTGAGCCTTTTTTCGAGAGTATGGGTTTGAAGCCTTGTGAGTATTCTAAGCTTTTGCCGCGTAATATGATGTATTTAACGGATGATAAAAAGTTGTTAGCGAATTATCACGTGTTTTGTGAGTATGGTATTGCTTCGAATAAGATTGGGAAGATTTATATGGATGCGCGTGAGGTTTTTAGATATGAGGATGGGTGTTTGCTGTCACAGCTTGAGTCTCTTAAAGCAAAGGGTTTTTCTCAAGCTAGTGTTGCTAAGCTTGTGGCTTCGTGCCCGAATGTTCTAGTGAGTGAAGATTTCTCAAAGGTTTTAGAGGCGTTAAAGAATGTTGGGATTGCAAGTAGTTGGTTTGAGGAGCATGTATTGGAGGAAAATTCTTACGATTGGAGCAAGATTCTACAAACTTTTGATTTGCTAACGAAATTTGGTTTAAACAATGAGGATCTAGAAGAATTATTAAGTAAGAATCCATTGATTCTTCTTGAAGAGTCAGGAGCTACAACTATTTCATTAATCGTGTATTTGATAAAGTTTGGAGCTTCAGTTGATGACATATTGTCGATGTTTAAGCAATTTCCAGAAATTGAGATCCAAAATTTTCTCTCAAATTTGAAAAATGGATATCATTTTCTTCTTGCAATTGACATGGATGTTGAGGATGCTGCAAATATTATTCGTACCCATTCAGCTGTTCTTGGTTCTTGCGTGCTGAAAACGGTCAAAAGCTTACTATGCGCGTTAAATTTAGGGAAAAAACGTCTTTGTGATATTATAAAGGAAAACCCGCGAGAGTTAAGGAACTGGGTTCTTGGTAAAAAGGTGAAGGCGTTACCAACTTTAAAGGAGAAAGTTTCACAGAAGAAGAGTCAATTTTTATTAAATCTGGGTTTCATTGAAAACTCTGACGAGATGAGTAAAGCTCTCAAGGTATTTCGTGGGAATGCAGAGGAGCTCCAAGAGAGGTTTGACTGTTTAGTTAATGCTGGTTTAAGGCCTGAAGATGTTAAAGAAATGGTGAAAATAGCACCCCAAGTTATTAACCAAAGTAAAGAGGTAATTGAGATGAAGATAGATTATCTTGTAAATGATTTGGGGTATAATGTGTCTTCATTAGTTGCATATCCATCATTTTTAGGGTACTCTGTTCAGAAGATTAAGTTTAGGTTCGCTGTGTATAATTGGCTCGTAGAACGTGGGAAAATGAATAGTAATTTGGCGTTGAGTACTGTTCTTGCTAGCTCGGATAGAGTCTTTATCCGAAATAGAGTAGATCGTGATCCAGAAGGGTGGATTGTTTGGAATAAATTTAAGAAACAATTTTTCCCTGAATGAGGAATTAGTTTAAACTGTAGAGATAACTACAGGATTTGGTTCACTA
Organism: Artemisia annua; assembly: GCA_014162995.1. Classification (NCBI taxonomy): domain Eukaryota; kingdom Viridiplantae; phylum Streptophyta; class Magnoliopsida; order Asterales; family Asteraceae; genus Artemisia; species Artemisia annua. The sequence continues at coordinate 155,817 of LBNU01035831.1, read as the reverse complement.
TATGGTTGCAATTAAAACTAGTGATGAATTTTCATGTACTAAGATCTCAATTTTTTCTTAATTTACATTTGCTGTTGGAATTAATAGTTGTAAAGATGTAAAAGAACCAGAATGGTATTCTTTGACCCCAAAAAGTCAAATAGTAAAGTCTCACAGATTATGAATTTATGCTGTGCTTTTCAAGTTTTCAGGATCATGGATATATATACTTTGGCGAAAGTGTTTCACAACAGTTATGTTGTAGTGTTGTACTTCATCTATAAGCCTTATCTCTAACATCAGTTTGGTCATCAGTCTATTATCAATTTCATTACTAGTTTATCATGAGGTTGAAAATCAAATCATGTGAATTTAGAAGTTGATGCAGGTTCTATTTTATGAAATGATGGTAGTAAAGTGGTCGTAATTATTTTTATAGATTTGTGTATTGGTGTTTAATGGTGTTGCTCATCGGCGAGGTTTTAAGTGTTTTGTCAAGGGCTAGGAAGCTTCTGAAAACGTATCGGCGAGGTTTTAAGTTCTTTGCGCGGATAGTCGACTAGTCACTCGTTATATCTTAAATATTTTAAATCTGCCTCTTTTCTCACAGACATGATTTTGCATATCAGACAAAAAACATCTATAAAACAAACGCAACCCTACTAATGATCTATGAGTGAATATAGAAGCCTGGGATGGTTCACTTGTAGAAGTCGCAACTTGTATAATTAGAACTTGTTACTTTTGTAGTTTTGTAGAACGCTTCAATATCTTTCTCTTATTGCGGGCTTGGCCCAACTTGAAGTATTCAGTTCCTGTTTTGCTATGTGAAAGAGCCCGTTAATCAAAATGTGGACAACCCAAGAAAAACAAGCTTAAACAACCCCCTAAGCACCACTGCACCAGGGTATATTAGTATTTTTTGAATTTCTTATGAGATTCCACAAAACGTGTAGATTGGCCGGAACACCCTAACCCCGGGTGCCTTTTGGCACCAGCCATTGTCCACTCCACAAAGAATAGCTCCGGCAACTCTCCTGGCCTAGTGGGGCACCAACTGGTTGGACATTTGAAAAAAAAAATAATATTAGATAGACTTAATCCATGTTTTATATACTAAACGAATATTCGCGTAAAACGACGGTGTATAGCGGAAAATAATTATACGTGAGAACTTGTGGTTTTGGTGTCACCCTTAATGCAACACTTACGGTTTCAATTTGTTAGTCATTGCAAGAAAAAATCTATAAATAATAAACGAAAAAATGATATAAAAGTTTGAGTATTCAAACAATAATGAAACTATTAATTTAGTACTGATTTTGTTGCCATTTTTAATAAATGATACTTTGAGTAAAACACATTATGCATTTTTAAGTCTTTTAAATTTTAAGAAAAGGTATGTGCTCTTTATATATAGTATAGATATATAGATTGGGCCGGTTTTTATTGATATGCATAGCTCTTTATTAAACTTGACCAATTTGAATTACAAGTATGCCTCGATCAATAAACCAAAACGTGAACCATCAAAATGTTGCATTGGGTTTGTGTCTTGTTATTTTGAGTTGAACCGATTTATGACCAGAATGAAACATTGTCGGCTTGGGTCTTGTTTGGCAACCATAAAACCCGAATAGTAAATTCGCTTGCGTAAAATGAAATATAGTTTAAGTATCTTAGGTGTGTTTGGCTTTTAAAAAGGGGTAAACAGATGTGGTTTTTTAATTTAGTCTGTCAAAAGAGGGTGAGTCTTTGACTTACATTTAGGTGATTTGACAGATGTGTTCTCATAACCATTTTCGCCATTTTCTACCTCTTATGAAGATGTCACGTAACTTACCACTATGCCATCTGGTAGTAAGGATGGCAACTAGCGTGGAAAAACCCATAACCTATGGGTACCTGCTCGTGATGGGTGCAAAAACTCGTCTATTTTACCCGTGGATCGATCATGAGTGTAAAAATGAGCCCATCAGCGGGTGGTGGGTAATGCATACCCGTCGCGGGTAAACCCTATCTGCAAACTCATTACACCCGTTTTCAAATACCCGCGAATATACCTCTCAAAACACTAGTGACCCGCTTTTTATTAAACTTACATTTTGTTACTTAAATATTTATGAAGTTATTAGTAGATATATTAAATAGTCACATAAACCTATTAAAAAAATGCAACAAACGAGTAGTGGATAGTAGATTTATAATTATTGGATGGTTGACTAATTGTATGCATATTTATCAACTAGACGAGTATCTGTGCATAGCAACGAGATTTTTAGCGACAAATCGTTTAGTGATAAAAAAAGTTTATGGGTTATAAATGAAAAATAATAAAAGTTTAAAGATTTGGGGATTAAACGTAATGTTTTGAAACCCGGGTGGTTCAACTGATTGAACCATTCTGGTCGAGAAACGGGTCGATTTAAACTGGGTCAACTCGACGGGTTGGGTCGAACACGGGTGAAATTAAACCGGGTCAACCTTCCGGGTTTGAAGCGTCCCGGGTCAACCCGGTTTTCGATGTGTATTAATAGTTTCCTTTTGAAATATATGTTTTCAACATTTCTGTTTTTAGTTCAACTTTTTACTTTTCACTTTTCGTTTTTTCCTTTACATATAGTATACGCGGGTACCCTGTGACGATTAACCAGAGAAATAGATCTCGATGAGGCCTGGTTTACCAGTTTGTATCAGTTTCAACGGGTCTTCTCTGGTTCGTTTTCGGATGGCTTTTATTGGTTAGTCGAACCGGTGGCGACACCGGTTCCCAGTTGAACCTGTTGGTCCGGTCCGGTTTCCAAAACTATATGCACCATCAACTTGTTAGCTTGTATGAAACTTTATGTGTTTTATTAATTTGTATAATGTGTATAATAACATGTAATTTTCATTTTATGGTGTTTTAAAAATAACATTAATTAGTGTGTTTAGTTATTTTATATTCTGGATTATGTTGTAGCTTGTTTAAATTGTATATTATGAAAATTTTATTGTACTTTTTAGTAAGAGGTGTTTTAATTGTTTGTATTTAATTTGGTAGATATGCTTTTAGTTGGTTGTACAATATGAATAAATCACTGTAGTTTTAAGTAATAAGATGTTTTAATACGAGTATTAATTACGTTATACATTTCTCTCACCTTTGACTAATTTTCAACATTCAACAATTCAACATTTCACTTTGACCATACACCTTTTATAGATTGTATAGATATGTCGTAACTTATACACCTATTAATTAAGTTTGATTTTCAAAACTTTCAAAAACATGTGTGTAAATGTTACGTTTCACAAAGCATGGACATGGGCAAAAAATTGGACACTCAGAAGGGCGACGGCTGGGAGATGGGAAAGAAAAAATCGCTTGTGCAGTGACAGATTAGAGGTACCTGTGTCCATTGCACATAGTGTTATTCCTATTCGGTAGTGTTATTATTATTATTTTTTTCTTTTTTTTCTTTTTTTTTTCGGGTTAATATACACAAAGATTACTAAATATTGCATTTTAATTCACTTGTGCTAAACTCTTTTTTATCACGTAAGTCACTAAACTTATAAACACGATACTTGGGTGCTTGAAAGTATAAAAAATATACGTACAATACATTAAAAAAACACGATATTAAATTTGCGTAATTTTTCAAAAAGCATGCTTTTAAATCACTCACATTAATGTCGAAACTTTTAAATACTGTAGTAATCTAGATGTCATTTTTTATAAGGGCCCGTTTGGTTTGTAAATGGGTTTAGATTAGGATTTGGGGTTGATGGAAAAGTTGTAGATTATGATTTGGATTTGAGTTTAAATTAAATGAGGAGAGAGAGAGAAAAAATAATATTATACAATAATTTAAAATTATTTTATATTTAAAATATGATTTAAAAATTATTTATATAAAAGTTTAGATGAGAGAGAAAGAGAGAAAATAATGGGGGTCTCACCTTTTGTCATAAAACCTACCCTCCCCTTACTTTACTACACACCCTCATATATGTCATTGAGTCCAAACCCAAATCACACCAAACAACTAAAAATAAAGCGGGGACCACTTTTCTAACCCAAACCCAGAGTTAGGATCAAATGAGAAATATAGTTAAGATGAGAAGAATGAGAAGAAATTACAACCACAAATATTAGATGCACCCATGAAAAATAGATGCATCTCCTATTATTCCTCTTTCCTTATTTGAAATATGTGGCTATAATTATTTCTCACTCTTCTCATTTCATAAATTCTTCTCACTAGATCCATACTCCCCAAACCCAAGATAAACCCAAAAACCAAACGGGCCCTAAGTTTGATGATTCAAGTGAAAAAAATAATAATTTAATTAAAAGTTTTTTTAACTTGTGCAATGATAGCACAAGCTTAAAAGTGTTTGATGAGTACAAAGTTGATTAAGAGCATTGATACTTCCACCACAATATTTGATGCTCACACCACAATGTTACACCATTAATGCATAGGTTACAATATAGTACATGCATAATTATGGTGGATGCATCAAATGTTGTGGTATAAATATCAAGCCCCGTTTATTAACCATAGTGATTTATTCATAAGTATGGAATCTGGAGGACCTCAATCTGTAATGTCAGAACACAAAGGATGTACTTTGTAAAACACACATATATCAAGAGACTTTGATCGATTTTCCCAAACATCAAGCAACGAATATGTCTTCACTTCAGATCACAGCTATACACCATTGAATCAGTTTTGCAGTTCCACTTTCTTGAAAAGACATAAATGCCCTTGGTAAGTCTACCATTAAATGATTTGAATCTTTTTAAGTGACTAAAAAGTAAAGGGTGATTTTGGGAATTAAAGTCTCCGACAAGTGGGAAATGTAAGAATTTGAACCTGGTGGGGTCCACTAACAAGACAAAGATATCACGCGTTACAAAACCGTGTTCCATATCCCGGTTCAAAAACAAGGGGAGGATGCATGCTTGGATACAACAAAATTTCTTAGAGCATATGCAATGGTTGGTTTGAGGAAAAGCTTTTTACTATTTGAAAAAGCTTTTCAAAAGCTTTTTAGTATTGCATGGAAGACTTTTTACAAAACTTTTAAAGAAAGACTTGGCACCACCCAAGTCTTTGATGGCAAAAGCTTTGTACTTGTAAGGATTGCCATAAATGCACAACTCTAGCATTTATGGCCATAAATGCATCAAGTCATTAATAGCTTGAACCATTGCATATGCTCTTATTTAACACATCATTGTATTTTGAGATTTTGTTATTATCAAAAAAAATCCAAAAATTGTATTTAAAGTGTGAGAATAAGATTATCAAATGAGTGTAATATATATACAGTACGGAGTATCTTTTTTCTTTTTAAAATATTATCCTCAAATGAAAAACATGTAGTTTATTACCCCTAGTTAGGTAATATATTTTTTTTAAATATACTAGTAGGGCGGGTATACTGTAACTAAAATTTTCGGACATACTTTATATGTAATACATAACTTTATACGTAATACATATAAAACATGTAACTTTTTTTTGGTCTCGTATAATAAATGTACATAGTTTACATTATAAGTAGGGAGGAAAAAAAAAAGAAAAAGAAAAAGAAAAAGAAAAAGAAAAAAGAAAAGTTAAAAGTAAATTTTGTCAAGTTTGAAAATAGAAATTGTTTAGTAAAACATGTATTTGACAAGAACGTAATGAGCCCTAATTTTAGATTACATACAACTTAAATTTCTACTACACACAATACCTTTAAAGTTTCATCTTCTTCAAAATCTAAAACCCAAATTCTCCACCGCCGATTGTTGCCTCTACTCACAGCCACAACCGATTGTCGCATCTCCAAAATCTAAAACCTAATTTTCTAAAACCGAAAGTTTCATTTATCAAGAATTGTCGTTTGCTGGTAACAAACCGACCACCCCAAGACACCTCACAATCTAGTCATCTTTTATACACCGCCATCTCTTTTCACCAACATCAATCTTCCACCGCAAACACTTCCTTATAAACCACTCATCTACATTTGAGATCGATTTTTTATTTACATATTTTCGTTAAGATCACACAATCTATGTGAAAGAATCAATGTCTGTGTTTAAAGTATTGTTGGTACAACTTTCAGATCCATCAATCGTTTTTTTCTGTTAATTTCTTGACATCATAAGTTTTATTTTTTCATTGTATGGTGTGTTTGTACCATGTGCTATATTGATTGTATTTTTTTTTATCAAGGGGTGTTTAGAGGTAGAAAGTGGGATCAACCAACCTTTGGTAAATTTGTTAGAGATTAGAAAGGTAGAAAGTTCATCATACCACACCGTTGGTGCTTGCTTTAGACCATAGACGACCTTCTTTAGCTTGTAAAGGCGGACATGATGTTCTATGTCGACGAAACCTTTAGGCTGACTCACATAGAATTCTTATTTAAAGGCCCGTACAAGAATGCAGTCTTGACGTCTATTTGATAAATTGTAAAGTTCTTATGAGCCGCGTATGCCATGAAAATTTTAACAGCTTCAAGTCTTGCCACCGGCGCGAATGATTCATCAAAATCTATTCCCTCTTCCTATCTGTACTCTTTTAGCCACCAGATGAGCCTTATTGTGAATGATGGTCTATTCTTCATCAAGTTTATTCTTCCAGATCCATTTGAGACCAATTACAGTTTTGTCAATGGGTCTGTCAACTGATTCCCAGATACCATGTCTTTCAAAAATATAAATTTCCTCCTGCATTGCCTTAGTTCAATTTGATTCCCCTATTGCCTCCCGGATGTTCTTTGGCTCTTTGGTACTCACTGCTAGTGCATACATACACATTTTGGGATTAATGACAAGTTTGATTTTTGTCGTCAGGGACTTGGAAGGATCTCCGTTTGTCCATCGATATGTTGAAGGAAACCTTTCGTAGAATGTATGCATGTTTGAAGGATCTTGAAATCTTTAAGAAGATTTAGCAGATTCCGTGGACGGTGTGCCAAACGGATTAACAAACACATTTTCTTCAAACTCTGCAGCATTGTGGTTTTGTACTTGATCTTCTTGAGTTGGTGAATTTTGTGCTTGCTCATCAACATTGTGTGAACCAGATTGTGAAGTACTTGGAATATTGTGAGTATCAGTAGATGAGGTCATTGGTGTAGGTGCTTCATCTTCGATGGTTGTAGATGCATCTTGTGGTTGTGGTGGTTGATGATTAAGTGCGGGTGCAGCGGATTGAAGTCTTTGTGCATCAGTCGAGTTTCCACCTAGAAAATTGATGCGTGGGTTTTGCAACCTATGCACTTAGGTTTTACCTCTCAAGGGATCTTGAGAAGCTTACAACCCCCACCAGGCAGTGTACCTGACCGATGTAGTATAGTGAAGTGGCAAGTACCGGGGGATTGATCGTTCTCTCGGGGAATAGTGTCGTTAGGCTTGAAAAGCTACTCTAATTAGGTCTAAGGGTTAAAGGATGAGTCTTTTTGTATTTTTATGTTTTATGAAAGCAAGTAAAAATCTCGGTTTTGGAAGGAGTGGGTGGAATTAGTTGCTAGCCAACTAACCCAAATATCTACTTTTGCAAATAAAATTAAATAACAAGAAAATTAAAGGTTGTGAAACTTATAAATGAGAAATATGTGTTTACTTAGATTTTCTTACTCCCTAGCATCTTTTATATGTTAATTGGTTTGTTGTAATTATGTGGATGACGGGTTGTATTCCTTTAAACCAGTCGTAGGGCCGTGTACGATCTTCTCTAACTCTATAAGCTCCTACTTCACTCCTATGTCGAGCCGATTTAAGCTCCTAACATGGGATCATTAGAATTCGCTCATGCATTAAATACAACCAAATAATCATAGTACATATCCGATTCATGTTTCTTAAGACGTTCAAGCAAGTTACCGTATAGGAGGTTAGCCAGTTTTCTTAAGCCTAACATCGACTTCACCCAACCACAATAATCACAAGCAAACCAACAACATATAATCTATAGCTAGGTTTCATTAGATCTAAGCAAACACAATGAAGACCTAGCCTAGCATGTTAATTGAAAGACAAGCGTAAGATATAATCAAACAACACATAGACATATTGATTGATTTGAAAGAAGACTTATCTTTAATTAAACATCAAGGTTTCAAGGGTGAAAAACCCTTAAAAATACTATGGAATACGAGCTAGGGTTTTTCCCAAAAGTTGCACACTAATGAATGAAAATTAGAAAAGTATATATAGATTTTACAAGCTGACGGCGTCACGTTCTAGCGCGCGACGTCGTCACCTCGCCGCCAAACTTATATTCGGATTGCTCAGATCCCATTCTGACGCCATCCCTCTTTAATCTTCTCTGGGCCGTCTCCCTTTGTCACAAAACGTGATGGCCTACATCCAAATACACGTGACGCCGTCACCCTTTAAAACTTCAAATATTTCTGGGGCGTCTGGTGTAAAAATCATCCTTCGTTTGTCAAAGCGTGACGCCGTCACACTCTAAAGCGTGACGCCGCCAGGTACTATTTCCAGCATATTTTAAGTCTTTGTCGTTTTCTTCACTTTTATGCTCCAAAAACGTCCAAAATGCTTCCTTTTCTAGAATTCCTCTTCAAAGTACCTAAAATGACTAGAGGAACGATTTAGGGCAATATTTAATCAAATACTTACGGATTAGGGCTTAAATGACCCCCTAAAAGCGGTACACTTTTCGCTTCATCAAATACCCTTACACTTGAGATTTGCTTGTCCTCAAGCAAATGCGCTTTTATTCCAATCAAAATATGAGCTAGGGGTCATTTAACACAAATATAAAAGTAATTACAACAAATAGTCATTCAACCCTAGTCATAATAAGCATGGAAATCATACACTAGCAACTCACAAATAGTGTTTGGATACTCTCGATGGAAGTGGAAGAAATATCACTCACTACCTGTCATAGCAAATAGATTACCATAGGCTTGGGAAAGGATCAAAAACCTCCTCCACTAGGCGTAATCACCTTAGATAAACTATCAAAGAGGGCTTTACAAGGGTTGTAATATTAGGTGTAGGGATATGATAAACACGGTTTTGTTGGAATAAAGGGTATTTTTAGTGGTGGCGAGTTAATTATCTTGATCAAATACATGCACAAGGTGGCGTTGATAAGCCAAGACTTGAATCGACTTAAGCTAATAATAAAATAACAAAAACATAAATAAAGATAAAATGAAACGGGATGGCAGTCCGTATGTTTTTTCTACTTTTCTTTTTCCAATTTTTTTTCGTTTTGCTTGTTTTTTCGTTTTTTTTTCTTTTTTTTTGATTTGCATATACTCTTGCCCTACCATCCAAAATAATACATCATAGGGGCCTCGGTTCTCCCCTTACACTTGAACTTTTACATACTTTACAAGTGACTATTCTAATGACTCGAATTAAGATAATTGAAAAACTTGGAGTACTTTAAAATATTAACGCACATATGGGGGTAATAATTGACTTCTTCCCCATTACTCCATTACATTAGTACTTTACGCATGAGTCCCAATCGTCCCAAAACAATATGTACAAGGATATGACTCGACTTAGCAACCATGTAAGTAATAAGACAATTAACTAAGGGTTTAACAAATGTTTTCACAATAATGCACTAAAGATGAGTGCATACAAGGTAGGCTAAGGCGATTTGGGTGTACATTTGGGGTGGATTGTAAACAAATCCTTCCTTTAAGTAAGATGCTTAAAGTTAGAAACAAAAAGGTAGGCTCTGAGGGGTGTACTAGGGGTATCGTGTACAAAAAATAAGTACAACGCTAAGGTGTGGAAAAATTACTTGACTAATGTAGCCAATGTAATTATAATACGGGTGTAAAAAAAGGGTTATCCAAATGCCTCTTATCATGTAGTAAATCTAACTACACGAATGTAGTCTCACTTGTCGATTTGGGATGGTCCTAACGCAAGTTCTAGAATCTATAGGCTACTGGTACACACACAAGCATCAATAATGAATGCTTTTCCTAACAATTCTAGGGGCGAACCTCGCATATTTGGGGAAAATTTTTTTAGTGGTACGGTTTTTGTGCTAGTAATACAATTCCCTATCCATGAGACGCTTATTATTCCTAAAGTATCACTTCTAGATGTTGTAAAAAAATTTAAATTTGCGCTAAAATTGCCCTAACAAATGTTTCTCTCGGTTTTATTACACAAATACTATTAGACAAAACAAAAATCAAGCGTAAAAGCATTTTCTAAGGCGCTTTCATTTACCCCCTTACACTTAAACCGAACATTGTCCCCAATGTTCACATAAAAGATGTAAAAGTAGAAAAAGAAAGAATGAAACAAATACTCCCCTGATTCTTGATGTGGATTGTGTGGTAACATGGTTAGATCTTCTTCCAAGATGATGTAAAAGCTCCAAACTCAAAGCGACTCCAAAAGCTTGATGTCACGAACTAGATTCCATGTTCACCTTGTTGTCCAAAATAACCTTTTAAACCTGAGAAAATAAACTAGGCAAACCTCGTGTAAAATCGGCGGCAAAATCTATATAAGGATATAATGCTTGTGGAATGAAAATTTTGCAGTTTCCTGGAATTAGAGGTGCAGTAATTTTTATAATCCGGTAGAAAAACTAAATTTTAAAACGTTTTCTGAAATGCAAAGGCTGACGTCGTCAGCTTTTAAAGGCTGACGTCGTCAGAATTGATCTGACAGAATTCTTATGTTTAGTTTCCGNAAATAACCTGTTAAACCTGAGAAAATAAACTAGGCAAACCTCGTGTAAAATCGGCGGCAAAATCTATATAAGGATATAATGCTTGTGGAATGAAAATTTTGCAGTTTCCTGGAATTAGAGGTGCAGTAATTTTTATAATCCGGTAGAAAAACTAAATTTTAAAACGTTTTCTGAAATGCAAAGGCTGACGTCGTCAGCTTTTAAAGGCTGACGTCGTCAGAATTGATCTGACAGAATTCTTATGTTTAGTTTCCGAAAAATTTCTGGAAAAACAAATACCTGAACTCCTGGAATCCTGCAAGATTTCATTATGACTCGATACAAGCATTTGACTCTAACAAATACTAATATGCATGTTTATTTTATATTATTACAACTCATGTTCCAATTCGTTCTTATAAATAAATTTAGATTTCCCTTACACTTATCTTTTGCAAAATACCTTTATATAAGACGAAGTTAAAGACACAATAAAGCATTTTCACAATTTTAATTTAAAACATGAATCAATAATGATAAAAATAAAACATGCATATGGAAACAAATAAATTCAAATAAACAAACATAAAACAAATAAAGCTTGGGTTGCCTCCCAAGCAGCGCTTTTCTTTATTAAAGAGTCTTGTAGCTAGACTCAAAGTCACTCGCTATTACGTGACTTCGTCAAAGGTTATGTCTTCCTCATTGATCATCTCATTACCGCTCTCTTGATAATGCTTAACTCGTTGTATATTCACCGTGAATTCCCTATCCTCGTCATCAAGCAATACAACGGCTCCCGCTCTTGAGGAGCTTTTTACACTGAATGGCCCATACCATCTGGACTTCAGTTTTCCAGGAAATAACCTTAAACGCGAATTATATAGTAGAACCTTATCTCCAACTGAGAATTCCTTAGGTTTCTTAATCCGTTGGTCATGCCACCTTTTTGCTCTCTCCTTGTACGTAATGGATGATTCATAAGCCTTCAATCTCAATTCATCAAGCTCTTGAAGGTGTAAGAATCTATTCGTTCCTGCAACGGTGTAATCCAAATTGCAAGCCTTTAGTGCCCAATACGCCTTATGCTCTAGTTCTACTGGAAGGTGACATGCCTTGCCATAGACCATACAGAAAGGAGTTGTTCCGATAGGTGTCTTATAAGCAGTCCGGAAGGCCCACAAAGCTTTGTCTAGCTTGAAAGACCAGTCTTTCCTATTTTGGTTAACTGTTTTCTCTAATATCCTTTTTATTGCCCTGTTGGTGTTTTCGACTTGACCGTTGGTCTGAGGATGATAAGCAGTGGAGAATCGATGTAAGACTCCATATCTTTTCATGACCTTTTCCATTTGTGTATTGCAAAAATGGGTCCCTCTGTCACTAATAAGAGCTTTTGGGATGCTAAATCTGGCGAACAGTTTCTTTAGGAAGTGAATGACTACCCTAGCATCGTTGGTCCTAAGGGCTTGCGCCTCTACCCACTTTGAAACATAGTCAATGGCTACTAAGATGTATTCATTCCTTCCCGAAGATGGAAAGGGTCCCATGAAGTCAATTCCCCAAACATCGAAAACTTCACAGATTTGTATATAATTCTGGGGTGCTTGTCTCTTCTGGAGTTATTCCCGGCTCTTTGACAAGCGTCGCATGCCTGGATCATTGCTTTCACATCACGAAATACTGTAGGCCAATAGAATCCTGCGTCAAAGATTTTCCTCGCAGTGGTATTCATGCCATGGTGCCCCCCGGATGGACCTGCATGACATTCTTTCATGATTCTGATTGCCTCCTTCTCGGAGACACATCACCTGACGACCTGATCAGGGCATCTGTGGAACAAGAAAGGTTCGTCCCAAAAGTAGTATTTTAATTGAGCGAAGAACCTCTTCCTTTCGTGTCGGTTTAGGTGTTCGGGAACAACTCCGCTTGCTAGATAATTAGCATAATCTGCGTACCATGGTTCAAAATCATTTATTAACATGAGCTGTTCATCAGGGAACGAGTCTCGAATCTCACTCTTATCAGATTCGCTTAGGCTGGGGTTTTCTAGTCGAGAAAGGTGATCAGCCGCTAGGTTCTCTGCTCCCTTCTTATCACGAATTTCAACATCAAACTCTTGTAGTAATAAGATCCAACGGATTAGCCGCGGTTTAGCGTCTTGTTTAGTGAAGAGGTATCGTAAGGCTGAATGGTCAGTAAAGACAACGGTCTTAGAAAGGACCAGATATTGGCGAAACTTATCAAAAGCGAATACCACGGCTAACAGCTCCTTTTCCGTGGTGGTGTAGTTTTCTTGAGCAAGATTCATGGTTTTGCTAGCGTAATATATTGGCTGGAAGTGTTTGTTAAGCCTTTGGCCTAGTACTGCCCCAACAACATAATCACTAGCATCACACATGATCTCAAAAGGCAGTTCCCAGTTAGGGGTAACCATGATTAGAGCTTGCGTGAGTTCTCTCTTTAATAGGTCGAAGGCATCCTTACACTCTTGAGAGAAGTCGAATGGAACATCCTTTACAAGAAGCTGAGTCATCGGCCGAGCTATTTTTGACAAATCCTTAATGAATCTCTTATAAAAGCCAGCATGACCCAAGAAGCTCCGTATTGCTTTGACCGTGGTGGGGTAGGGTAGCTTGGATATAGCCTCGATTTTCGCTCTGTCCACCTCAATCCCGTTTCCAGAGATTTTGTGTCCAAGCACGATACCTTCTTTCACAATGAAATGGCACTTTTCCCAGTTTAAAACCAGGTTAGTTTCCTCGCAACGTTTGAGCATTTTCTCGAGGTTAGCAAGACAACGGTCGAAAGAGTTTCCGAAGACAGAAAAATCGTCCATGAAGACTTCCATGCTGTCTTCCATTAATTAGTAAAAGATTGCAGTCATGCACCGTTGGAAAGTGGCGGGAGCGTTACATAGTCCAAAAGGCATCCGCTTGTAGGCGAATGTACCATAAGGACATGTGAACGTTGTCTTTTCTTGGTCCTCAGGCGCAATAGGGATTTGGAAATATCCTGAGAATCCATCCAAAAAGCAATAGTACTCGTGTCCTGCCAGCCTCTCCAACATTTGATCGATGAAAGGAAGAGGGAAGTGATCCTTTCAGGTTGCATCATTCAGTTTCCTATAGTCGATGCATACACGCCAACCAGTAACTGTTCTTTGGGGTACCAACTCATTTTTATCGTTCTTCACCACTGTCATCCCTCCTTTCTTAGGTACAACCTGTTAGGATCGTAGTTTTATGTTGATTTGTGGACTCGGGAGGTCGGGTAACATGGAAGAAGATGACCTCCATGGTTAGTGAGAGAAAGTAGAGAGAGAAAGGAAAACTATGTGTGTTTTATTGATAATGAAAAGTGAAAGCAAATTACACAAAGTCTCACCCCTCCATAGAAGTATGGAGGGGTATATATAGCCTAACACACTCACAACTATTGCAATATTACGTAACTAGTCCATGTGTTTTGGCTTAACAAGATAACTAATGTAATCCCGTAAATGTCGTTCCATTTACGTGTTAGGACCATAAACTCAGGTCCCAACAATCTTCCCCCAATGGGGCGACATAAGGGATTACTTACAACATTTTCTACAAGTACAAATACAAATAAAGAAGGGTCTTCATCGGCTCTTCAAGTGCTGAGGATTACTGCAGTTGACGCTCTTTGTCTTCATCTTGTACCTCGGCTTGAGAACTTTATCTTCACTTGTAGGCAAATGATGTAATATGCATGAAATGGATTAACTTCCCCCCAATTCATGCTGCATGTCTTTAGCGGCTTCTTCGTACACTTCTTTTTGGCGAAGTTTCTGAATCGGCTTCCCCCTAAACTGACAACCGTCTTCAGCAGATTCGAAACTTTGATGTAGTAAACAAGTCTTCTAACTTTTGAAGTTTTGAGTACGCAGCGGAATTTGTAGATGACACAGTAAACCACACCAAACAAATCTGAGTAGTTAAATTATCACGGTTATACTCAATGCGGAAGTTCCGTTCGGGGGTAACATGCAAGAAATCAGCAGGATATTCTCACATATGTAGGCTACTTAGCACTTCACAATCCGCGAGAGTCGAAACGATTACACCAATCATGCAGTCGTAAACTCGATCACGTGAGTCTATTAAGCGTCCTTGATGTGCACATTTCTTCCCCCTAAATGCAGATCCTCGTGGAAAATGAGTGATTTCGCAAAGACGTCAAGCACCCTCAACGTCAAGTCAAAGAAACACTCTCTCTCTTCCCCCACGATGTCTTCTTTGAAATCGGAAGCATACACACTATGTTAACGATGAGAATCGGAGGCAGCGTAACCCCATATGTCCAATTACCCAAGCAAGTGTGTAGTGCCATAACTAGCCCCATGAGAATCAACTGCTGATAAACATCTCTACTCTTTAATACTTCTCTCAACCAACTATTTACCGACCCCATTATCGTTCTGACGGCTTTTTGTAGTGACTACTGATGGAGAAAATTCAATATTATGAACTTGAGAACGGAGTAGAATAACCCAAACTTGTGACTTAAACTTGCACTATTGTATGACTAAGAGCGGCGTAGAGAGTTCGTCCACCATCGCATCCCTAAGTACACTATACTCTAGCACCATCAAGTATAAGATGTACATCACCTCTTGAGTATCCACAACAGCGTGTGACACTGAGCACTACAATGTAACTCCTTAAAGTGATAGCTATACACGCAGAACCACCAAAGATCATGTATAACTAGATAACTCAAGTCTCTGTCATTTGTACGGTCAAAAGCTCAAACAAGGATCTCGAAGAATTATCGCCTGACTCGACATCTTCAAGATACTAAATACACGCACCCGTGAAATTTCACTTCAATTTCAAATAAATAATAAAAAATTATCGCCGTAGACACATCTTGCGGTTAAATGCTCAATTCTAGCCTTTTGACGGTTTAATTGAACTTGATAATGGTTTCCCGATCTTGTCAAGATGTATCCCCGTGAAAATTTGTGACAACCAATATACCGCTCTCATTCGCCAAACGATATACCAAAAAGCAACTCAATGTATTAAGAATACATTTGATTAATCACATTTAAGCCCATGTTATTTGATATAATTTTGCAGCCCAAAATTAATACTTAATCCAAAACCATTCAATACTATGAAAAGAATTCGGCCCAAACAATGTAGATCATGACCCGATCCATAGTAATTAGGTCATAGATAAGTTACAAGCAGTGCACCTCAAACCCTAAACACAGATAACTTTATCAGTCGCCTACCACATATTATTCTCTCACCAAACTCATCTTCCAACTCTTCATCTCACAAATTTTTAATCAATCGATTCACACACCTCACCATCATCATCTTATCATCTTCATAACCGAACATGAAACTTGACAAAACAAATAATCTCAAACGCAACCAGACCTTTTTCATTCAATTGTAACTCGTATATCAAATCGAGAAGGTGTTATAGAGTCTTCAAGATCCTAGATAGGGTCTCAGGTAGGATGTTTAAATTTGTTTTTCGTTCATGTGGTTATCAACGAACCAAGAAAGAAAATAACTTACTAGTTATCTTTCTTCTTCTTTACGTTCGGATAAAAAACAAAGATCTGTGATGATAAGTTTACTCGTGTGATGGATCTCAACGGTTTTGATGTTTCATTTACCCACACGAATAAAAATCTGAGATTTGTTTGTTTGTTTTTACTTTACTCGTACGAGTTTGATTGAAGAGGTGGAGATGGGATGGGATAGTTATGAAGTTGGTTGTGTTGGATTAGTATTGGTAGTGGCTATTGTTGTGGCTTCGTTCACAGTCACCCATTTTAATTTTTCTTGTCGGTTTTTGTCATGGACTTGTGATGTTGAACACTGAAGTCCACGAGTCATAGTCTTTTGTTTATAGTCAAAGGCCCTCTTCTTCATCTTCATTCTTTCTGTAAAGTTTTCGAAATATTTTCAAAACATTTCGAAAATTTTGAGCTTATCGAGAACCTTTTAACTTATCGAGAACCTGGTTTTCGAGAACGTGATTGTCGAGAACATGATTACGATAACACGATTTCGATAACGTGATTTCGATAACACGGTTATCGAGATCGTGATTTCGACAGTTTAGGGTTTTGGGTTCTCGACAACTTGTGTTTTCGATAACAAGTTCATATCGAAATTTCTTATACAAGAAATTCGATTTTTTCCGGCGATTAATCCGACCAAAGATTCCGACCAGCTTGTTTTTACCAGATTTGATGACCATTATTTTTGACCGTTTCTTCAGACCTCGTTTTTCAGACCATATTGACCAAAAATATTCACAAGATGGTACAAAAGAAATCATGAGACTGAATTACAAACTGTCATACGGGACAAAAAGACCACATAAAAACAGTTGTATAATTGCTGTGAAGGAAAAATTATGAAACTTTTGACCACTTAGACTGTTAAGACAGGAAACAATAATAAACAATGATAAAGTAGTTAAAAAACAGTCTAAAGATACGATTTTTTGACAAGATATGACCACAAAATCAACAAAATAATAACCTAGGCTCTGATGCCACTGATAGGATCGTACTTTTATGTTGATTTGTGGACTCGGGAGGTCGGGTAACATGGAAGAAGATGACCTCCATGGTTAGTGAGAGAAAGTAGAGAGAGAAAGGAAAACTAGGTGTGTTTTATTGATAATGAAAAGTGAAAGCAAATTACACAAAGTCTCACCCCTCCATGGAAGTATGGAGGGGTATATATAGCCTAACACACTCACAACTATTGCAATATTACGTAACTAGTCCATGTGTTTTGGCTTAACAAGATAACTAATGTAATCCCGTAAATGTCGTTCCATTTACGTGTTAGGACCATAAACTTAGGTCCTAACACAACCTGTATGGAACTGACCCATGGACTATCTGATATTGGGTAAATTAGTCCCGCATCTAGGAGTTTAATGACTTCTTTCTTTACGACCTATTTTATGTTGGGATTCACTCGCCTTTGCGGTTGTACGGTTGGCTTATAATCCTCCTCCATGAGGATCTTGTGTGTGCAGAAAGTCGAATCAATCCCTTTGATGTCTGCTACACTCCAGGGAATAACTCCTTTGAATTTATTTAAAACTCCTAGGAGTTTATCCTTTTGTTCGTTTTCATGGAGGAGCTAATGATTACCGGAAGTTGATCCTCTCCTTGGAGGAAAGCGTACTCCAAGTGGGTTGGGAGATCCTTAAGTTCTAACGTGGGTGGCTCGACGACGGAAGATTTGAGCTTGTTTTCGGGTTTACGAAGTTCGAGTGGTTCGACTTCTTCTCATCTGGGGTAGAAGGAGACTGCGTTGATTTCTGTTAGGTCACCATATTGTAAACACAAGTATTGATTTGATAGAAATAAGATGAGAAATAGAGTTGGTTGATTAGATCAAATGTGAAGAATAAAAGTGCAAGAGTTTCTTTATGATATTGAAATAACCAACAAGTTACATGTTATCATAAGGGTCCTATTTATAGGTGAGGAGTAGGGCAACACTCCTCTCCTCCCTTTCTTCTTCTAATCGTGGGCTTTAAGGCCCATTGGACTATTCTTGGACTCTACATGATTACATGATTAACTTAGATAAACTAGCAACCTATTACATGTACTGAAATAACCGAGACTTGATAAACGTTGATAAACTTAGGTCCTAACAATCTCCCCTTAAGGATCGGTTATGAAGGAGTGATATTCGTCACGGTCATTTGAGGTTGCTTGAAGTCTTTGTCTTCTGACTTTAATTGTAGACTTTCATGGCTTTAGACGTCTTCAAAAAAAATGATTAGTAGAAATGATTCATCGTTCTTTGTTCTTTATCTTTGATGATGTGATAGTGATCAGTTGATGTCGTAATCTGCCATTCGTCACTTTCTTAGACTCCAATGGATCTGCATCTTTCCGACATGCTCATACATCGTTGACGTTTGAAGCTTTCATTCGTGAGTAGCTCTCTTTTCATTGACGAAGATTCTTAGTGTTTGACGTAGAATCCTTCTTTAGACGGTGCTTTGCTTTAGATCGTTGTCTTATCACTTTTGTAGATTCTTTTGGCATGTAATCTATCTTTGACTTAAATGTTGCTTCGATATTTCATGAGAGCTTTCATAGTTCTTGAGATGTAAGTATGAGCATGTGGAAGCTGGTGTTCAGGATGGTGGTTGTACCTGCATTGAAACAGTTAGCAATAATACACCCGGTACTTATAGGTTCGGAATTAGAATTTGTCAACAGCATAGTGTGAAGACTCCTTCTAATCCTTTCCAAGGCCGTTCCTAATCGGATACCCCCTAGAGGGCTTACACAGACATACATAAGTACACCCACGATTAGGTGAGTCGCTGGAGATCACCCCACGACTGTAGACCGTTTGAAACCATCGAACACACTAAGCGTAATCCACAAGGAATCACCGAAGTGATCTGCTGTCAGGGCTGTTTGATGTTGACCCTGGCAGGATTTCCGTTCAATCATTCGAGAAATACATAAGTAAATGCCTCATAAACGTTCAAGGCAGATTGCGAAGATCTGCGAAGGACTCGATAATTTACACTTAGTGTCCATTGATGCAAGACACTTAGTGTAGAAGTATTGTGTGTTCCTAAGAGATATTTTATGTTATCTCGTGGCTCTAGAATCGATAAGTGCACATTTGGTTTCCTATGCAGAGGCATGGAGCAGAGGGCCTCCTGTTTCAATATCAACCATCTCTAATAGACGATCGATAGATTACACTGGTTCTCCGTGAGAATGAAACAAACATCTTTTGAGAGATGCCTGAGTGGCTAAGAAGGTTTAGGTGCATTACGTCACTGGGTCCATGACGTCTTTATCTTCAATACCGGTGTCGCCTTAGCAACGACCGGGTCCATGACGTCTTTATCTTCAATACCGGTGTCGCCTTAGCAACGACCAGTAGCATATGAATTGAACCCGGTGTCTGATCTAAGGTTGATAAAATGGAGGGCTATTTCTTTTCACCCTTTTCTTTCATTTCTTTTTAATTCCTCAACCCCTTCTTTCTCCTTTCATTCTTTTCTCCTTTTGTTATATCATACCTAAGGACTTCTAATTTCTAACTATTGGTGATGTCCTTGGGTAGATACCTCCGGTTCTGGCGGATCATAGGACGGTTATTCTTGTTGATGTTTTATTACTTACCACTGTTTGCATTACCGGTACGTTTTCTAAAGTTTCAAGCCCCTTAGGCTTCTTCTGAATTATCGCCTCTTTATCACGTACACCAACACTTGACTGAGTTCCGTCGTCGGCCACCTCATTAGCGTTGATATCTATATTATTAATGGCCATTGGAGTCGTCACCTAATATAAATTAAGAAATACGTACAATGGCCGGTGTTAGTATTAGAAAATGAAATTGTTAACAACATAAAAAATGGCTTACATTTGAGTCTAATGGCATTTGAGTTTGCAAATTCAACTGCATACCTTGTGATTTCAACTCACTCATCAGGTTAGCAAGCACTCCCTTTGTTTCTGCCATCTCACTGGATAATTTCTTGACCTTCTCATCTTTTTCTGACATCTCGTTGGACATTTGCTTGACCAGTAGATCTTTTTTTGACGCTCGCGTCTCTCATTATCAAGTTGATTTTGAAGTAACTCAAGTCTTTCATCAGTTTCTTTTCTTCTTCGAGGAAGATCAAAATACCTCTTATATGTAACTCCACTTCCCACTCCTCTTGCATAACCTCCCTTTTCCTTACCAAACACAACTGTCATGGCATCAGTGCCACCATCAACATCCAAGGTTCCTTCCTTGATCTTTTCATCAGCTTCTTTCTGAAAAAAAATATGGGAATTGTTGGTATTAAAAGTTAGTACTGCTAGTATACACATTAGTACGGCTAGTACAAAGTTAATGCTGCTGGTATATAAGCATAATAATAGAATTTGCAGTCAAATTTACAAGTTTATCTGCCAATGAACTAATCACAGCATCTGGAGATTCTCCGTTGTTAGGATCGTAGTTTATGTTGATATTGTGATTCGGTAGGTCAGGTTATATGGAAGAATAAGAAACCCATTGTTAGTGAGAGAAAGTTAGAGAGAGAAGGGAAAACTATGTGTTTTATTGAATAAAGAAGATGAAAGGAAAATACACACTAAGTCTCACCCTCCTAGTGAAGTCTAGGAGGGTTAATATAGCCTAACACAAGCATAACTATTGCAATATTACATAACTAGTCCATGTGTTTTGGCTTAAGAAGATAGCTAATGTAATCCCGTAAATGTCGTTCCATTTACGTGTTAGGACCATAAACTCAGGTCCTAACAATCTTCCCCCAATGGGGCGACATAAGGGATTACTTACAACATTTCCTACAAGTACAAATACAAATAAAGAAAGGTCTTCATCGGCTCTTCAAGCGCTGAGGATTACTGCAGTTGACGCTCTTTGTCTTCATCTTGTACCTCGGCTTGAGAACTTTATCTTCACTTGTAGGCAAATGATGTAATATGCATGAAATGGATTAACTTCCCCCCAATTCATGCTGCATGTCTTTAGCGGCTTCTTCGTACACTTCTTTTTGGCGAAGTTTCTGAATCGGCTTCCCCCCAAACTGACAACCGTCTTCAGCAGATTCGAAACTTTGATGTAGTAAACAAGTCTTCTAACTTTTGAAGTTTTGAGTACGCAGCGGAATTTGTAGATGACACAGTAAACCACACCAAGCAAATCTGAGTAGTTAAATTATCACGGTTATACTCAATGCGGAAGCTCCGTTCGGGGGTAACATGCAAGAAATCAGCAGGATATTCTCACATATGTAGGCTACTTAGCACTTCACAATCCGCGAGAGTCGAAACGATTACACCAATCATCACAAAACTGAACCACTGATCATCTCTGCGGAAGTCTTCCGGTAGTAATGCAGTCGTAAACTCGATCACGTGAGTCTATTAAGCGTCCTTGATGTGCACATTTCTTCCCCCTAAATGCAGATCCTCGTGGAAAATGAGTGTTTTCGCAAAGACGTCAAGCACCCTCAACGTCAAGTCAAAGAAACACTCTCTCTCTTCCCCCACGATGTCTTCTTCGAAATCGGAAGCATACACACTATGTTTACGATGAGAATCGGAGGCAGCGTAACCCCATATGTCCAATTAACCAAGCAAGTGTGTAGTGCCATAACTAGCCCCATGTGAATCGACTGCTGATAAACATCTCTACTCTTTAATACTTTTCTCAACTAACTCTTTACCGACCCCATTATCGTTCTGACGGCTTTTTGTAGTGACTACTGATGGAGAAAACTCAATATTATGAACTTGAGAACGGAGTAGAATAACCCAAACTTGTGACTTAAACTTGCACTATTGTATGACTAAGAGCGGCGTAGAGAGTTCGTCCACCATCGAATCCCTAAGTACACTATACTCTAGCACCATCAAGTATAAGATGTACATCACCTCTTGAGTATCCACAACAGCGTGTGACACTGAGCACTACAACGTAACTCCTTAAAGTGATAGCTATACACGCAGAACCACCAAAGATCATGTATAACTAGATAACTCAAGTCTCTGTCATTTGTACGGTCAAAAGCTCAAACAAGGATCTCGAAGAATTATCGCCTGACTCGACATCTTCAAGATACTAAGTACACGCACCCGTGAAATTTCACTTCAATCTCAAATAAATAATAAAGAATTATCGTCGTAGACACATCTTGCGGTTAAATGCCCAATACTAGCCTTTTGACGGTTTAATTGAACTTTGATAATGGTTTCCCGATCTTGTCAAAAATGTATCCGCGTGAAAATTTGTAGAACCAAAATACCACCTCAAACCAAATAGAATTAATAATACCAAAAATTTATCTTTATAAAAGTTTTATCTCATAAACCAAAACTTAGACAAATTTTCGTTATCCAAATTCCAACCAAATAAACCAATCACCAATCCAAAATCTGATATACCATTTTGAGTCCATGGCAAATTAGTTTCGTTTAGGCCCAACTGTAAACAAACCCGAGTACCAAACTAATAATATCTTCGGCCCATCATCAATCAGGTTCACCATAATCAGTAAGGCCTGATCCAAAACTAAAACACCCTAACATTTAGGGATTATATATAAGAGCTCACAACCCTAATCCCATTTTGATAACACAAACCCTAAATACATTATCCCATCCGCCTACCACACCTCGTTCTCTCACTTGCAGACACATACCAAATCTCTCTCTTCACCTTTTAATAAAACGAAACACACAAAGATCAAATCATAAGTTATTGCTTATGATATTCAATCACCAAAACAATATGTCCCCTTCTTTTAAAATCACTCCAAAGTCAACGAATCGATCACCAAATGAACACACCCTTTCTTTGTACGTTTTTGCCCAGACCGAACCACACAAATGCATAGAAGACTTTACATATGCTACTCGGCTTCAAGAACTTGTTAAACAAGGTCTCTGGTAAGGTGTAATATTTAGTTTCTTGTTTCAGTTGAACGAACCAAAGAAAGATTATAACATAATTGTTATGAATCTTTCTTTCTCTTCGGATATGAAATGGAGCAAAGCTTCAATAATGATCGATGATGTTTGTCTTTCGTGTTTGTTGAAGGCTGAAAACATTTTTTGACACACGAAGAGACTTTACTGAGATCTATTTTAATTATTTTTTTTCAGTTCTTGTCTTGGTCTTGATGTCGTGAGAGATAGATGATGCGTTTAGGTTAGATATGGATTTGTATTTGATGTTGTTATTAGTTGTTGGCTGAGGTTATTACTCTCGATCTTCCTTCTTGTTATTGTAGACTGTTTTGAACCAAGGATGACCAACACAATGGTCTGAGGTTAACAGGTTAATGTATTTTTGGTTTTGTGGTCAAGAGTCTTCTGCTTCATCTTCATTCTCTTTTCGTTTTGGCCACTTTTCGAAATGTAAATTTTCGATAATTTGCAACTTATCGAGAACAGTTAACTTATCGAAATCTTTGACACTTATCGAGAATAATCCACTTATAGAGAACATGGTTTTCGAGATTACTTGTCGAGAACCTGAGTTATATCGAGAACGTGATTCATGTTATCGAGAACCTCAGTTATCGAGAGCATGATATCGGCAGTTTAGGGTTTTGGTTTCTCGATAACTTGTGATCTCGAAAACAAGTACATATCGAGATTTCTTATACAAGAAATCCGATTTTTTTCCGGCGATTTTCCGACCATTTTAGATATTCCGGCCTGCTTGTTTTTACCAGATTTGATGACCATTATTTTTGACCGTTTCTTCAGACCACGTTTTTCAGACCATATTGACCAAAAATATTCACGAGATGGTACAAAAGAAATCATGAGACTGAAATACAAACTGTCATACGGGACAAAAAGACCACATAAAAGCAGTTGTATAATTGCTGTGAAGGAAAAAGTATGAAACTTTTGACCACTTAGACTGTTAAAACCAGAAACAATAATAAACAGTGATAAAGTAGTTAAAAAACAGTCTAAAGATACGATTTTTTTTTTGACAAGATATGACCACAAAATCAACAAAATAATAACCTAGGCTCTGATGCCACTGTTAGGATCGTAGTTTATGTTGATATTGTGATTCGGGAGGTCGGGTTATATGGAAGAATAAGAAACCCATTGTTAGTGAGAGAAAGTTAGAGAGAGAAGGGAAAACTATGTGTTTTATTGAATAAGGAAGATGAAAGGAAAATACACACTAAGTCTCACCCTCCTAGTGAAGTCTAGGAGGGTTAATATAGCCTAACACAAGCATAACTATTGCAATATTACATAACTAGTCCATGTGTTTTGGCTTAACAAGATAGCTAATGTAATCCCGTAAATGTCGTTCCATTTACGTGTTAGAATCATAAACTCAGGTTCTAACATCCGTCTTTGTTTTGCCTTCCTTTGATCCACAATACACTACGCGGGGGTTCATCATCTGCTTCAATTTCTTTTTTTTCGATATAATGAACATCAAGTGCATACACATGTAAAGTTAAACCAAGATAATCGAATCCGATCAATTAGTAAAACAAACAGTATGTAACCTTACCATTTTCTCTTTAACATAAACATATCCACCTCGTCCCATTTTATGCTGATAAATATTTTTGGAACGCGACAGTTTAGCTTTATCTGATTTATCCTAAAAACACAAAATCATAAGGCGTTTAGATGCGGTAATGCTGCAAACTAAAAATTATGAAATGACATATAGACTTTATATAAATATGATTAATTAAAACCTTGAATGCATCGGTGGTCGTGTGGGTTACAAACCCAACCCATTGTTCTGGTGTCATAATTGTACTATACTTTTCCGGGGGTTCATTCACTTTCGAAGGTGTATCTAGGTTGGGCAATATGTATTTTTCCCTGAGTTTCATTCTGTAATTCCTTAGCAGTTGACCAAGACGATTCATTATCACCTTTTTGAATGTCACCTCAACATCAAAATATTTCTGGAAAGATTAACACAATGTTGTTAATTAGTTGCAGATAATTGATAAATTAAACTTATATATGTAGTACTGGGTTAAAAATTAGTATATATGTACCGTGATTTCATCCCATAATTTTTGTCTTGATTATTTATCCACCTTCTTCCAGGATAGAACCTTCAAACCTATGTGGTCACGAACCACATCTCCTAAAAAAGTCGAAAACAGTGCTCTGTTTAATCCTGCTACCCTATTCAACGCATCGAAGGTTACCTTGTGCTTTACTTGACCAGGATGGCCATAGAGACGGCGGAACTTAGATAGCCTGGTTATGCCCCTATTAGATAGTGGTCGATTTAATTCGTTGTCATTTTCTTCATCAGATGAATGATATTCCTCGTCCTCATAATGTATTGTGTTAACATCATCACCTTCATTATCTGCAAGCAAAATATCAGTATCAACGTTTTCAATCATTTCCATGACTCTTGATCGAGCAACAATGTGTATAAGAAGAAAATGATTCTGGCTTGGAGTGTAATGGTGATTGAAGATTTGATTTTTGTGTTTTGGTTGCAGTCTTTAGTTTAGGAGATAAAAGAGGGTTTTTTCATGAATATGGTCTCTTCTTTCGTTAATTGCCATATACTTAGGTGATTTAAAAATTTTGGATGAAAATTTTGGCTCCAAATTCTTTTAAATTATTTTCAAAAAATTTCGTTTATGAACACAAACTGATTTTCTTTTCTCCAAAATCATGACTATTGAGTTTCAGGCGGCATCTTTCAGAAAACCGAGGAGAGTAATCATATATGATGATAAATACTACTCCACCTCAGTCCCCATATTGTCCTTGTTTTACTTTTTAAGCCTTTATTTTACAACTTTTACCTTAATTTTTCTTTCTTGTGTTATATACTCCTACTTTATGCGAAATAGATTAATAGATTGTGTTTTAAATGTATTTTCATTTGTATAATTTTCATCAAGTATTATACAACACAAATAAAAATATTTAAGGTCAAAGTTATAATAGAAAGACTTAAAAAGTCAAACATGGACAATTATTTTGTTATAAATGGCAAACTTAGTCCTCCTTCCTTTAAACTATGACTATAAATTAGGGATATTGATCGGTTCGGTTATCGAGTTGTTCGATTAGTTCGGTTTCATTAAATCGGTTATATTTTTATTCGGGTGATTAAACACAAAAACGTGTAAAAACAAAAAAAAATGGCTAAAAACGGATGGAAATGAATGAAAACGGACTAAACGTGTAAATCAGGTTGTTCGATTAGTTCGGTTTCATTAAATCGGTTATATTTTTATTCGGGTGATTAAACACAAAAACGTGTAAAAACAAACAAAAATGGTTAAAAACGGATGGAAACGGACTAAACCGGATGATAACGTGTAAGAACGTAAGAAAATCTATGAAATGTAAGCAAATGTGCAATAATGTGTAAAACAGACGAAACGCATTAAAACGGAGGAAAACCGTAAACCCTAAACCCTAAACTCTAAACGCTAAACCCTAAACCAAATTTAATAACAAATATATTTACAACTTTTAATTTAACAATTTTTTTTATTTCTTTATTTTATTTTGTCCAAGGCGATTCAATATCAAGACGCAAAAACGAGTCACGGTCAAACATTTATTCACAAAGTATGAGGTACAACTAGTTGTTCAATCAACTCATTGTACATGGCATACAACTAAAGGCATAAGACTATATGAAGCGTCTAATGCCACTTGCACTGTG
>LBNU01035831.1:104729-128079 GCA_014162995.1 Artemisia annua | reverse complement strand
AGACCCGTTAAATCTGGGAAACAGGATTACCGATCTTGAAATTAAGTTTTGATATCTCCAAGAAAGGTATGGGATGAAAAAGAGGGAGGAGAGCTCTGGTTCTAACAAGTTGGTGTGAAATGTAGTGAAGCAGTTTTTAATGATGATGTTTTTATGTTTTTAGTATCTTTAGTATTTAGGTAGGATAATTATATTTATGTTTGCAGCTTTTATGAATGGTTGTACCTTTTCAAAAATATCAATGAAAAATTTAATGTTTAATTAATTGTTTATGGTTGCTTGTGATGTCAAACTGTCAAAGAGGTGTTTGGTTTCTTGGATAAATGTCTAGTTTGACTTTTCAGAGTCAAACTGGTTCAACTTTAACCTTAAATATTTTTTGGTGTTATATAATACATGATAAAAAAATTATACCATTGAAAAATACACTTAAAACCCAATCCATTCACATATTTTGCATCAAATATTATATAACACCCACAAAAATAGTTAAGGTCAAAGTTGAACCAATTTGACTCTAAAAAGTCAAACTGGACATTTATTTAGGGACGGAGGTAGTATGAATCTACCATAATTTGCAGGAATTCCATAACCTAAGCATAAATCAATAACACAAATTCCCAAAACACAATATCATATTTAAGCTGCTACCAATATAACCACCACCACCACCAGCCACCACTACCACTAATTTGTAACTCAAACAAGAACCAAAGAATAATCCAGTAACTCCAAATATGGTAGTATACGAGTAGCATGTCTCGAAGAGTCCAATAACCCTCGTGTGTTCAGTTTTTATCCCAAATGTCTCCCGTACATTTCTATTTTCCTTACTTCGTTATTAACAAATTTAATAACAAATGTCTTTACAAATTATAATTTAACGATTGTTTTTATGTCTTTCTTTTATGTTGTCCAAGTCGATTCAATATCAAGTCGCAACAAACTAGTTACTATTTCTTTTCGAGTCACGGTCAAACATATATTCTCTCGGGTCAATAATAATAAACCCAATTCCAAAATCATTGTTGGAAATATTGAGTTTGGAAGTTTATTATTCACAAAGCATGAGATACAAGTAGTTGTTGCATCAACTCATTGTACTTAGTAAGTCAATACTTGCTAAAAGGAAAGTGGATACTTTTGCGTACCACATACTGCTTCCTCAATTCCTTATCTTTAGGAAGAGTTTTAAAATATCTTCAATTCACAATATGATTTACGCGCCTTTGGTCGATCCCTTTTCCCGCCTAAAGTATTGGGAACCGTTCATCTACTCTCCGGCCTATTTATACCTCTCTATTGTATACCAAAAAGAACACACACAAACACATATATCCCTTTTTTCTTTTCTAAAAAAACATAAATCCATTTCAAAGAAAACTTCAACAATGGCAGCAAATGGTACCTTTCAAAATTATGCAGAAGAGTACGAGTGGGTATTAAACAATAGTTTGCTATGGGACGCAGTGCGTAATCATTTCGGGTATGATATCAATTTACAATATGGGTCGTATAGGCAGGTAGATAAGTGGATGAGGACAATAATTTGAGATGGCTGCATAGACAAGACTTTTACTGAGATGAGCTTTATGGGGAGTCTGAAGAAGATGAAGAGGATGAGGAGAATCAACAGGATGCGCAGCAAAATGTGGTGGAGCAACAAAATCAACAGGATGCGCAGCAAAACGTGGTAGAGCAGCAAAATGAAGAGGGTCAGCAGCAAAATGTGGTGGAGCATCAAAATGTGGTGGTGCATCAAAACCAGGGGGTCAACAAGATGGGTTTGTAGACCCGTTAAATCTGGGAAACAGGATTACCGATCTTGAAATTAAGTTTTGATATCTCCAAGAAAGGTATGGGATGAAAAAGAGGGAGGAGAGCTCTGGTTCTAACAAGTTGGTGTGAAATGTAGTGAAGCAGTTTTTAATGATGATGTTTTTATGTTTTTAGTATCTTTAGTATTTAGGTAGGATAATTATATTTATGTTTNGTTATATAATACATGATAAAAAAATTATACCATTGAAAAATACACTTAAAACCCAATCCATTCACATATTTTGCATCAAATATTATATAACACCCACAAAAATAGTTAAGGTCAAAGTTGAACCAATTTGACTCTAAAAAGTCAAACTGGACATTTATTTAGGGACGGAGGTAGTATGAATCTACCATAATTTGCAGGAATTCCATAACCTAAGCATAAATCAATAACACAAATTCCCAAAACACAATATCATATTTAAGCTGCTACCAATATGTCAAATAGTTAAAATCCATAAATGATGTGTTAATGTTGCTAGTTATAAATAGTATTGCTAAGTCTAATTGATGATGTGATTATTGTGATTCGGGTTATGTTTGTGGTTTTGTGTTTTTGGGACTAATATTTTGCAGGATAAGCTGAGAAAAGTGCTGGAGTCCTGAAAAATAAGTTGTTTCGAGGGGAAACTGACTTAGTGTTGATAGGCATAATTTAGTGCTGCTAAGCCTAACTTAGTCCGACTAAGGGTTATTCTGCTATTTTTGAGAGTGTAGGGTACTGTTTTAGAAATATGAACGGTTAAGGGTTTGTACCCTTCAATCATTCACACTAATGTTTTTATCCGATCAAAACTCTCTCAAACATAAAACCACTGCTTGATTTTATCAATTAATTGCAAATCCCAGCAAAACCCTACACAAATTTTCAAATTTAACAATGTCGACTCTGTCTTTTGCCAACAAGCATAACATGATTGCATTCTTGCAAAAGCCCACCAAGGAGAATGAAGAGTTCACTGAAGTTGTTGATTTTCTCAAATCTACTCATATTAGGTATGCATTAACAGTTAATCCTAAAGTATATGTTTCCAACATCAAACAGTTTTGGGCTACTGCAAAGGTCAAAACTATTGATGAGGAAGTACAGATTCATGACCGTGTGGATGGGCAGAAGATTATTGTTACAGAGGCATCTGTTAGAGAAGTTCTTCATCTAGGAGATGTTAATGGAATTGAGAATCTTCTAGACTCCACAATTTTTGAAAACCTTCAAGAGATGGGGTATGTAAGAAAAAACGATTCTTTGAAATTTAATAAAGGTGGCTTTCCCCCAAAGTAGAAATTCATAATTCACACTTTGTTACAGTGTCTTAGTCCAAAGACTACTGGTTGGAATGAGTTTAGTAGTAATATGGCTTCTGGCCTTATCTGCTTGGCTAAAAATGAAGTAAAATTCAATTTTTCAAAATTAATTTTTGACAATGTGGTTAAAGCCTTGGATAATTCTTCAAACCAACATTACTTATATCCAAGATTTTTGCAACATCTTATGGACAAACAGTTTACAAATAAGAAAGTTCACGCCAAGGTTTATCCTGTTCACTCTCATAATAAAAAGGTTTTTTCTAACATGAAGAGAAAGGGTAAGGACTTTCTTGTCATAGTTAAACCATTGTTTCAAGAAATGTTGGATCTAGGTCAACATAATCAGGGTGAAGGTTCCAATGGAACTGATTCAGGTGAAGGAAACCCCAGGTGCCAAGAAACCAAGGGGGACGACAATGAAAGTGATGAGGATAGAAGTGGTGAGGATAGTATGGAAGTTGTTAAAGAATTGATGGTTAAATGTACCAAACTTAAAGAACAGGTTCTTGGCCTACAACAACTCACAGATACTCAGGAGGATGAAATTAAAGGTTTGAGGCTGAGGATTAAGCAATTGGAATGTCAGAAGGGGTCAAGAACTAGGTCATTCAAAAGACTGAATAAAGTGCTGCTGGTGAAACCAAGGTTTATGCAATTGGAAGGTCAGAAGGGGTCAAGAAACAGGTCATTCAAAAGACTGAATAAAGTGTTGCTGGTGAAACCAAGGGTTAAGCAATTTAAGCGATTGGCAGGTCAGGGGAGGAATGAAACCAAGGATTCAGGGGAACCTATGGAAAATGTTGATAGTGCTGCTGATGGTGATGACATTGGTGTGGATTCTAAATATTATGATGATGAGTATGTGGTTGTTGATAATCAAGGTAACGAGGTTGTTATGGAAGCAGCTTGTCAAAAGAAAGGCATGGGAGATTCTAATGCTAATGATGAAGGATGTTCTACTGCTGGTGCAAGTGCATAAATGGCCAAGGATGATACTACTACTGAGGAAAAAGTTCCTATTGCTAGTGATGATGATGACTTCCGAACTTTGGCCGAAACAATGATTCTATTGAGGAATACACCATTTAAACAATCACAACCACCACCACAACAACCAAGAGTACCTGTCAAAGGTGTGGTGATTAGAGAACCAACTCAACCAATCAAGAAGAGTGTACAAGAGCCAAGTTATAAGGGCAAAGGCAAAGGTATTATGCATGGTTGAAGAGCCTGAGCCTGAACCTTATAAGGATATATTCCTTTTGAGTACTGGCCCAAAGACAAGCAGATTGAATTAGATGAAGCTGCTGCAAGAAAATTGGATGCTGAGTTTGCAGAGGACAATCAGATGGTACTTGAACAAAGAAGGAAACATGTTGAAGATGAGGCCAAAACAAAAGCACTCTTGGAATCTTGGGATGAAGAAAGGATTAAAGGTGATGCTGATCTTGCACTGATGAAACAGATCAAAGAAGAAGTGCAAGAGTACACAAGAACAAAAAGATGAATGGATGAGGAATTATGAAGCTGAAAGGAAGAAATTTTATCTCAATCAAAGAAAGAAGAGAAAAGTGCTCAGTCGTCCAACAGTTAAGCAAAAGAGGAAGTACTATGAGCACTATCTAAAGAATATGAAGGTTTGGAATCTTGTGGTATTAAAGCGATACTCAGATGATGAGATCTTCAAAATATATGAAAGAGCCAAACGTGAATTTGATCATTTCATACCAATGGGGACTGAAGATCTGAGTAAAGTGACTAATAAAGTGAAAGGAGGCTGAGGTTGTAAAGAAAAGGAAGTTGAGAAGGAAAAGATTGAAGAGAAAGAGCAAGCAAAAGAAGCAACTTCTGGCTCAGGTGTAAAAAGAGCTGGGAGAAGAAGAAACTTGATGATTTATGGGAGGATTGTTGGGTTTTGAGGTACTAGCAGCATTAACTGTGTACTAGACGTTTTAATTGTGTAATAGCAGTATTAACTTGTAGATTTACATATTCAAGCACCGATGTAAATAACGATCATATAGTGCAGGCATTTTGTTGACCATATGTATCGACTACGCTTAAATAATGTGTGACAAAATGTGACTCTATGATTTAGTCACCCAAAAACTAAATGTGACTAATATCAAGGTTAATGATAACTGACTTCACATTTTGCTATAAATAATAGTCACATGAATATTTCACAATGTGACTATTTTGAATGTATTGGTCACATATAATACCCTTATAATGTGTCCATAAACATCATTTTGATACACATTTGTGATATGGTGTGACTATTGTAAAGCCTATAGTCACATGATCGTGCTTCAATTAAATGTGACTATACACATTAGGATTTGGCAAGCAAACACACACTAAACTTTAGACACACATATTAACTTACGTGACCATATGTATCAAATTTTCGTTACGCTTAATCATGTTTCTATGGTTTCATGTGACCATATATGACATTTGGTCACACTCTTCAAGTGTGTGACATATATTTGTCACTTTTAAATGCATATCGTGACTAACGCTTCAAACTTACTTTTCAGTTGTCACACATTTCAAATTCATATGTAGCTAAATATTTAGTAAAGAATAGCAGTCACATTTAAATAATGTGTGACAAACTTGACTATATAATTTAGCCACATACACAATTACTTCATGTGACCATATATCTATTTTGGTCACACTCTTCAATTGTGTGACATATATTTGTCACATATGTATATCTGTAGTGTGACTAATGTTTAAAGTTGATTTGTATCGGTCACACGTCCCAAATTAAACGTGACTAAATGATCGAAAAATATTTACCAGTTACTCTCTAGTCACATAAATACACAAATGTGTGACATATATCTTCCGAAATAGTCACACAAGTCGGATAGAGTGTGGCTGTTTATTTTATTTTCATACATTTAGTCATGTAAATATGTTACAGTGTGACCGTTCAAAATCGACCATGTGTGACGAAAGGCCATTTTTGTACTAGTGAGAATATGCGTACCTTTGTGATTTCTAGCAAGAACAAGAAATCAAGAATCAAGAACAATATAAACCCTAAGTTAAGGTTTAATGTGGATCGACTAAAGGTTTAGTCGAATAGGGCAACACCTTGTTAACAAAAGTATATTAACACTTTGTTCTAGAACACACATACTAATAGCGTTTCAATTAGAAAAGCTAGGATCTTAATCCACGAGCAAGCACTACTAGGTTGAGCCTTAGTTGATCGAATAGGAACCCTATAAGGGTGTATTAGATCGCCTATAGCTCAAAGAAAGAGAGGAGAAGAGAAATTGGCTTGCTAGTGAACCAAGGAATGAGAGAATGAATACATGAGGTCATGTATTTATAGTTTCTCAATCTTGGAGCACAAGATAACAACCCTAACCCCTTGTGGTTGGGTGCTCGGCCGATCACAAGCCCAAGGGAGGGATTCTAGATCCTTCCTTGGCTCTTGTTTCACTCTAGTCCTTCATCTTTCGTCTAACGGTCGTTAGTGTCCGTTAAGTGTTTATTTCGTGAACTTAATAATTATTCATACTTAATATAATAATTATTAATTAACTGAAACACATACGTAAAGTGTGCAATCCCGAAGTCTTACGTTCGAATCCGGTCATATCACATTAATTTATATACGTAAACTTTACAGCTCCCACTCGGATATACATTAATGTAATAATGACATTGGTTAGTCTAGCATAACACGCCAATGTCCCCAGAACGATCATGAGTATGGTTTCCTAGAAAAACCACCTTTGATGATTCATCATTATACTTATCCTTTTGTTTCTAATACTATGTTAATATGGATATGGATTGAAGCCATTCCATAATTAACTTTCTGTTTCTCGTTATTTATAATTGAGCAAGATTACCAAAACATCTGAACGTATTCCAGATAGACTTTGGGCATGGCCATGCAAACATCTTGTCAACTCTACGAGTGGCCAAACAGTATTATACTTCAAAACAAATTTGAAGGAACAAATTCTTTCTTGACTACAAGCATAACCCATGAACTTTGCATCACTTCTGAAAATACCCCTTATAACCACCAGTTACGGATTGCGTTAGAATATTTTACACAAATGAGCTACATCCACAACAATTATCTGGTATCTCAAGTCTGAGGATAAATATTCATGATTTACTTAAATGACAACATCCATAAATTACAATCATGTAGTTGGGATTTTGTCCTATATTCAATTTATTCTTATTATTGAATATCATGTGAATTTGGCATGTCCTACGCATCAATATACTTAAGTATATTCTACCAAAACTCAGATTTGTCTTAATTTAATGATATTCACATATCATTAATTGACAACGGACTATTTAGAATAACATAAGTTATTCATGGATTAAACATGCAAATATAGGATTCAACATTATAAATGAAATAAACATAACAAAATATTTTATTTCATTAAGATAATATTGTTTACATTATCCTTTATACAAATACTAATCACAGGTTTGCATGAAACTACTAGCTAAACGAAGTCCAATGCCATTGGCATGTTTGGTAAGCTTTTCCTTAGGTAAAGCCTTCGTAAAGGGATCAGCTAGATTATCATCTGTGTGAACTTTGAGTAAATTGATTTCACCTATATCGACTTGTTCTCGAAGATAGTGATATCGTCTAGGAAAATGTCTGGCGCCCCTCATAACTCCAGGTTCATTGGCGAATGTAATTGCGGCAGAATTGTCACAATACAAATTTATAGGCAAACTAATCGATGGCATAATTCCAAGCCCCGAAACGAGTTTCCTAATCCAAACAGCTTCCATCGCAGCTTCCGATGCAGCAATATACTCAGCTTCTGTAGCAGACATCGATATTGTACTCTGCTTCTTGCTCCTCCAGTATACAGCTCATCCATTAATAACAAAGACATATCTCGTTTGAGACTTCGTATCATCTTTATCACTTTGAAAGGACGCATCACAGTAACCTGTAACATCAAGTTCTGTTTCTGGATTTCCCCCATACACTAAAAACATNTCGCAGCTTCCGATGCAGCAATATACTCAGCTTCTGTAGCAGACATCGATATTGTACTCTGCTTCTTGCTCCTCCAGTATACAGCTCATCCATTAATAACAAAGACATATCTCGTTTGAGACTTCGTATCATCTTTATCACTTTGAAAGGACGCATCACAGTAACCTGTAACATCAAGTTCTGTTTCTGGATTTCCCCCATACACTAAAAACATATCTTTAGTATTCCTTAAATACTTAAGAATGCTTTTAACAGCATGCCAGTGCTTTCCACCTGGATTCTGTTGATATCGACTGTTCAAATTTTGTGCAAACGCCACATCTGGCCTTGTGCTTTTAACTGCATACATGATAGATTCTACTGCCGAAGCATATGGAACTTTCTTCATGTGTGCCACCTCTTCAGGTGTTGAAGCACATACTGCACTACTTAAGCCATGTTCTACTTGTATTGGCAAATATCCTTTCTTGGAATTTTGCATATTGAATCTCTTCAATATTTTATCAATATAAGCACTTTGGCTTAATCCAATCAATCGTTGAGATCTATCTCTATATATCTTAATTCCCAGAATGAATGCAGCTTCCCCTAAATCTTTCATAAAAAACACTTTCCAAGATATGCCTTGACTTCAATCAAGCTTGGAATGTCTTTTCCCATGATCAATATGTCATCGACATATAAAATAAGGAAAATTACATCAGTCCCACTAGCTTTGTGGTATACACATGGCTCATCAAGATTTTTGGTAAATCCGAACTTTCTGATTTCTCCATCAAATCTTTTATTCCATTGTCGTGATGCTTGCTTCAATCCATAAATGGATCTTTGAAGTTTGCATACACGGTTTGGAAATTTTGGATTCACAAACCCTTCAGGCTGCGCCATATAGATGTCTTCATCTAGGCGACCATTTAAGAAGGTAGTTTTGACATCCATTTGCCAAATCTCATAGTCATAGTTTGCAGCTATAGCTATGAGAATCCTAATAGCCCTAATGTCAGCTACAAGAGAAAAGGTCTCCTCGTAGTCAACACCATATGTTTGGGTAAAGCCTTTAGCTACCAAACGAGTTTTATAGGTGTGTACAATGCCATACATATCAGTCTTTTTCTTGTAGAGCCATTTACTCCCAACTACCTTGGCACCAGGAAGAAGGTCTACTTCTATCCAGACTTCGTTGTCTCTCATGGATTGCATTTCCCCATTCATAGCAACTTGCCATTTTTCCTTTTCAGGACTATTCATGGCAGCCCTATAACTAGTAGGTTCATCAAGATCCCCTAGTATAGTCTCCTCACACTCTACGTTAAGACATAGGCGTTCGGGAGCTTTCACAGGTCTTGTGGACCCGCGAATGGGAACCACTTCAACTTCAGGTGGAGGACCCAGACTATCTGGTTCTTCAGGAAGTTGGCTAGTGTTTTCAGAAGGTGATGCATCTTCTTGATCATCTTCCAGATCATATACCCTCCCACTTAATTCTTGAGATATGAGTTCCTTTTCCAAGAAATCTCCATACCTTGCAATGAATNTTCAACTTCAGGTGGAGGACCCAGACTATCTGGTTCTTCAGGAAGTTGGCTAGTGTTTTCAGAAGGTGATGCATCTTCTTGATCATCTTCCAGATCATATACCCTCCCACTTAATTCTTGAGATATGAGTTCCTTTTCCAAGAAATCTCCATACCTTGCAATGAATACTTTATTTTCAGGGGGTAATAAAAGTAGTAACCCATCGTTTCCTTAGGGTATCCTACGAAGATGCACTTCACAGATCTTCGTTTATCTGCTGAGTCACGTTTAACATACGCCTCGCAGCCCCAGACCTTTAGATAAGACAAGTTAGGAGCTTTTCCAGTCCATAACTCATATTGTGTCTTATCCACCTTCTTTGTGGGAACCATATTAAGAATGCGAACAGCAGACTCTAAGGCATAATCCCAAAATGAGAAGGGAAGAGTTGTTAGATTAAACATAGATCGTATCATATCTTGCAATGTATGATTTCTTCTCTCAGATACACCATTTTGTTGTGGAGTATATGGAGAAGTAAGATGCTGGACAATTCCTTCCTTAGCTAGATAATCTATGAACTCTTGACTCAGGTATTCACCACCTCTATCGGATCGAAGAGCTTTAATCTTCTTTCCAAGTTGCAACTCTACTTCTGCTTTAAACACTTTGAATGTTTCAAATACCTCATGTTTATGTTTAAGTAAATAAACATAACCATAACGGCTGAAATCATCCGTAAATGTTAAGAAGTAGCTAGCACCTCTCCTTGACACATGTCTAAGTAGTCCACACACATCTGTGTGAATTAGACCAAGTAGATCAGAAGCCCTTTCAATACGATTCTTAAAGGGTTTCTTTGTCATCTTCCCAGCAATACAAGATTCGTATTTATCAAATGATTCATCATTGATCTTTTCTAAAAGCCCATCATGTTGTAGCTTTTCCATGCGAGCCTTGCCAATGTGAGCAAGTCGACAATGCCAAAGATAAGGCGAATCCAGACCTTTCTTGATTATCTTATGGTTGATGCTATACATTGAATTATTAACAAAAGCATTATCATTATCATTCATGTCAATCTCAAAAATACCATTCACAGCAATAAAATTAAAATAAAAAACACCATTTAAAGAAACTGAAATTCCATTGCTAGTAATAGTATGATGAAAACCAAGGTTTAACAAACATGAAAATGAAATAACACCTCTAACAATTGACGGTGCATAATGACAATTATTTAAAGATAGTACTAGGCCCGAAGGCAACACTAAATTAAATGCTTCTATAGCTTCAACTCCTACAGGTGCTCCATTACCCACGTGCAAGAATTGTTCTCCATAAGACAGCTTTCTCTCCACTCTAAACCCCTGCAAAGAATTGCATATATGAATGCCACACCCCGTATCATATACCCAGGAATTTAATTTATGAGATAGAGAAAATAATTCAATCATAAAGAACGCACCTGATGATGAACTGGGTTTACCAGCTTCACTCTGCTGCTTCTTTTGTCGCAAGTTACGCTTCCAGTGCCCTACTTGATGACATTGGTGACAAGCCTGTTCCTTCTTGTTGGGAGGATTCACCTTGTTCTTCTTGGGTTGGTTTTGATTCACCTTAGGATTTGGTTGATAGGCCAGAACTTGCTTGCCTTTATCAGCCTTACCCTTACCCTTGTTCACATGCGATTTTTTCTGGATCCTACCTCCTTGAATTGCCAACACTTGAGGAGTAGGTGCCTTGCCCTTAGATGGTAAATTCTTCTCATAGTCAACAAGCAATGCGAGTAACTCTGAGAATGTCTTCCCCGAGCAATGCATGTTGAAGATTTGCACAAAACCACTAAAGTCCTTGTTAAGGGACCTATTGATTAGGTGCACTTGCACATTCTCGGGGTAACCAAAGCCGATTCTGAAAAGACGATCAAAGTATTCGATCATCTCATTAACATAATCTTCTACTGGTTTTCCATCACCATGTTTGCAGCTGTGTAATTTGTCGAGTGACTCATACAATTCAACTGCAGGAGACTTTTCATAAGCCTTCTTTAGGTCTTGGAGCATGTCATATGGACAATAATACTCAAACTTCTTTTGCATCATTGGTTCCATACTTTGGAGCATTAAGCATGCAATTTCATTATACTTATCATGCTCAGCTCTCCATTCTGCTTTGGCCTCATCAGTAGCTGTCGCAGCAGGCTCCTCAGGGCATTGAGTATTCAAATAATTGAGCTTACCAGTCACTCTCAAGACAATTCTGAGCGATCTGTGCCAACCATTGAAGTTCTTTCCAGTCAATTTGGCTCTTTCAAAATGACTCTTGAAAGCAGCATACACGGAGTTATCGGGTTGAGCCATTTCTACAGAAAAAGTTCAAATATTAGTATTTTTGATAATACATATTTTCAAGCAAACATAATACCCATGGATATATTCATATAACCAACATAGTTTCTTGAAAATCTAGGATCCAACTTTTCATAATTTCACTACGTCAGTTGATCTGCTAGTAATGAAAGTACAAAAGATGGTAATTTGTCGAACAATAATTGGCAAAAAATTTTCCAATTCCTAGATCATTTATGGGATTTACATCAAATTGATTCATCAATTTGTCATGTAAGCATGTTTCATCCCATCTCATGCCTTAAGTTCTAGGTCTCACGCATCAACTTAATTAAGTCGTCTAACTTAGAAACTGCAAATTCTCCATGTGAGGTCTCACGCCCACTAGAAAATTTGCCTTGTCATTAATCTTTGGCCTAGGTCTCACGCATACCAAAGAAATAACTCCAAGTGTTCCTTATAGTCAGATGACATGTGACTTAAATTTCAAGGGTATTTAATTTTTGATGTGTGTAATCAAAAAAATATGTACAAAGATGTCATGCATTCATCTTTGTATCATAGGTTTCATAAACAAAACATTTACATATTCGTTTCTTTGCATGAGCATAAATCAACAAAGTTTTAACTGAGGCGTTGAGCAAATTACAACATTGCCTTAAGATGCTTCGTACTAATAATGGCTTACTTGGTAAGTTCAATTTGACGCACAGGCGAGCGTAGAGACATAATGGAGTCTCTATAAGGTCAAAATTTAATGCGAAGCCAAACTTATACTCACTTTATAGTTTGTCAAATTAAGTCCGCTTTTCAGACATTTTAGTACAGTTGCATCAATCAATTAAAAGTTCATAATTTTTAAAGCTCAAAACCTGATTTCACCGTTATTAAGTCCGATTTATAATTTTATTGTGAAATTACCTTTTTGCTTACAGTCATGTCACAAATATTTATAAACAAATATCAATTAAATAACATTAAACAACTTAATAATGAACATGATAAATAAATCAATTTACATGTATATATTATCTAAGACTCCCATTGGTTTTCGATTGATGTACCAATGGACCAAATACACCATAAATGGTTGCGTAAGTCCTACGATAATAAATATACAAAAACACACAATTGATTAATATACACGATTTTATGGGGTCTTCCCTAATTATATAATTAATTAATTTGTAGTAATTAAACATGTCAAAACAATTTATTACTAAAACCCTAATTAATTAGTTCAAATCGCATAATTAGGATAGAATCATAAAAACACGTAACAATTACTACATAATAATCATCCATGACAAAACTTGCATGTTTTTGTCATGGATATTCACATAACACTTATTATAAACATATAATCAAGTCATAGATCGCATATTCACAATGGCATATAACAAACTAGTTATAATCCCGTGCACGCACGGGGTTTTTTCTAAATTTTTTAATTATGTATTTTATCGATTAAAAAAAAAACTTCTTAACGTAGTCTAAATGGTTTTACATGCTGAATTAATAATATGAAATGTTCGCAATCAACCTCAGTTTCTAAGCACTTTAAAACAAACTCGTGTTTTTTAAATGTTGGTAATAGTAGTAGCATGTTAGGATTAACACTGGTGGTAGTGGGCACGATTAAGATTATAAACTGAGTGGGNTAAAAACACGTAACAATTACTACATAATAATCATCCATGACAAAACTTGCATGTTTTTGTCATGGATATTCACATAACACTTATTATAAACATATAATCAAGTCATAGATCGCATATTCACAATGGCATATAACAAACTAGTTATAATCCCGTGCACGCACGGGGTTTTTTCTAAATTTTTTAATTATGTATTTTATCGATTAAAAAAAAAACTTCTTAACGTAGTCTAAATGGTTTTACATGCTGAATTAATAATATGAAATGTTCGCAATCAACCTCAGTTTCTAAGCACTTTAAAACAAACTCGTGTTTTTTAAATGTTGGTAATAGTAGTAGCATGTTAGGATTAACACTGGTGGTAGTGGGCACGATTAAGATTATAAACTGAGTGGGGAAGATCGTGTTAGAAAGAGGGTGAGTTGTGGAGCGGGTTGGATTTAATAAACCGGTTGGGCTAAGTCGGGTTTTGGGCCTGGTACCCCGCTAAATGTACTTTAGGTATGTGAAGCCTCAAGTACTAAACGTCACCGCAAAATCAACAAATTATCACTTTACAAAATCGATATTAAAACCATGGTACGTGTTATTGAATCGAGACTAGTCTGATGACACTTAAACAAATATTTATCTCCTTACAGTTATAAAGTAGTGATATACACATACACATGATGGTACGTGTTATAAAGTAGTGATATACACATACACATGATGATAATTAAGAGTTTGAGACCAATAGGTATTATTTGCCTGTGCTTTACGCGTGGACATCAAAATAAACGCATTCGATCACTTATATATTACTAACATATGATATTTAAGGATGGTTTACCGTTATCAGTTGATCTTCAATATCACTTGATTGGTACTTAATAGTACTTGTGCTAGATATTATCTGCTCATAAGTAGCTATGTGTTGATTAACTATTTTTGTTTCATCCTATGATAGGATCAAGTTAAAGGTAAGTTCTAGAAGAATTTGCTTTCACTGCCAATTCCGAAACTGCAAGGACTACATAGGAGACACCTCTCGCCTTCCTGCAATGACATGTATAAGTGCAATTGAAGCCTAATTAAGTATCTATGTTATTATCTTTATACTTGTTTGCTGATAATTAAAGAACATCTCGATTTTCTGGTGCATTACCTCACCCAAATACTTAACCAGAATGTTTGCTCCAAGTGACCAACCAGTAGCATATAATAATTTGCATCTGGGTAGCAAGAGAAATATATGCTATCGCTTCACCAACATCTCCCGTAAATGACGCCCTGAAAAACTGTTAAAATGTTTCATGAGTAAACTTATGAAATGCACAAAACCATACCCACCAAAATGTTGCTAAATTAATAAACTTATACATGAATATACACAAACCAACACAATTGTATAAAATGTTTATCAGCAAAAGTTTTACCTAGACACTCAAATTTTCTATGCACGGGGACGTATTGTTATGCCTTATGAATCATTATGTAGCAACAAAAAGACTGATCATTTGTTTTCATACTCCCATATACCGCTAACCCGACTAAGCCGTAACCCGATTGACACCCCTGCATGTAGGTCCATTAAGTCGTAAAATATACTATATGTCAGTCCTCTTGAGACCCATTTCGAGCATAACAAAGGTACACACTTACTAAACCAAATTAATACATAATCTTAATTGATCAACAAAACATTGATAAGGACCAATAAAGAATCCTATCATAATAATGGCCTTTTTCATTAGGTGCTATATGAAAACCTTTACACTTGAATCCTAATAACCATAA
This sequence comes from Artemisia annua, assembly GCA_014162995.1. Lineage (NCBI taxonomy): Eukaryota > Viridiplantae > Streptophyta > Magnoliopsida > Asterales > Asteraceae > Artemisia > Artemisia annua. Next base: position 112,625 of record LBNU01035831.1, on the reverse strand, counting down.
TTTACATAGGGTTAGCAGGGTAAGATTTGAGAGGTGTGGGCTGCAACATGCAAAACCAAAACTTCAATCAAACCTGTAAACTTGTGGCTGATAATAAAATGAAAACCATAACACATGCAGTAACATAATTCCAATAGGCCAATGAAGTACAACCAACAATATTACACATACCAAAGTTTTATAAGTGATCACTGGACATTAAAATAATCAAATAAAGATGTTTCGATGTGCTATGCTACCTGTGTATTGAAGAACGTAAGGCGAAAAGTAGACGGCCATCTATCACAGCGTATAAAATCGATACTATTCCTACACGAACCACAGGTATGATCATTAGAATCATCACCTTCAACATCAACATCATGAAACCCCTTCCTTTCCATCTCTTAACTAAATAAAAGCAATTACAAAAAACCCTAACCAAGTAACCTTTTGTCCACTTATATAATTTTGATACCATTTCAACCTTTCACATATCAGATTTTTGTGTTCACATATTGTTTGGTGAAACAATACAATTAAGGACGTATTCACAAATTTGTAGGTGATGATTCACAACATATCCCAATTGTTAATTTATGAGTCTTTGATGATATTAGGGTTTCTCAATCAACCAATTTTTTATTTAGGGGTCGACTTTGAGAGTCGGTTTAAAAAAAAGTAGTGGGGGCGTGGCTTCACAGTGAATGACTGTGTGGTTTTGTTTGCCCAAATTTTCGTTTAAACCCCTAAGTTCTTTGTGGATTACCTCCGCTTTTTCAAAGTTTTTTTTATTATACTTTTGACACACATATTTTTTATGCACAATTTGTTGAAAAAAACGAATTTATAAAAATTATTGGCAAATAAGGAAATATTTAGTGTTTTTAATTAGATAAACTTAAGATAAATAAATAATCATTAAAAAAAATTACCAAATAAGGTATGATTTGATTAAAAAGTCCCCATCAGGGGTTTTGTTTTATTAGGGAAAAGATATCCATAAAAATCACATAAAGATTACATGCAACCTAGGGTTTCTACAAGTTTTTACAAAATCAAAACCCTAAATTTTTTTTTATGAAAAAAAAATAGTGATCGACCTAGAATTTTTTTATTTTTTTTTTAGGGTTTACAAAATTTTAAAACTTTAGAACACCACAACATGATACAAACAATTCAATTTTTATGTGTTTCGGTAATTAATTACAATGTATTAACGGCTCTTGATGTCACTGTTGGAATATGTGAATCATAACAATAATATAAACACATAAACATCATCAAACACGCAGCGGAAATAGATCAAATACATGTAATAATAATTAACCGAATATAAAAGAATATACGTACCTTTGTGATTTCTAGCAAGAACAAGAAATCAAGAACAATATAAACCCTAAGTTAGGGTTTAATGTGGATCGACTAAAGGTTTAGTCGAATAGGGCAACACCTTGTTAACAAAAGTATGTTAACACTTCGTTCTCGAACACACGTACTAATAGCGTTTTAATTAGAAAAGCTAGGTTCTTAATCCACGAGCAAGCACTACTAGGTTGAGCCTTAGTTGATCGAATAGGAACCCTATAAGGGTGTATTAGATCGCCTATAGCTCAAAGAAAGAGAGGAGAAGAGAAATTGGCTTGCTAGTGAACCAAGGAATGAGAGAATGAATACATGACGTCATGTATTTATAGTTTCTCAATCTTGGAGCACAAGATAACAACCCTAACCCCTTGTGGGTTGGGTGCTCGGCCGATCACAAGCCCAAGGGAGGGATTCTAGATCCTTCCTTGGCTCTTGTTTCACTCTAGTCCTTCATCTTTCGTCTAATGGTCGTTAGTGTCCGTTAAGTGTTTATTTCGTGAACTTAATAATTATTCATACTTAATATAATATTATTAATTAATTTAAACTCATACGTAAAGTGTGCAATCCCGAAGTCTCACGCTCGAATCCGGTCATATCACATTAATTTATATACGTAAACTTTACAAAAGTTTCTCCTCATCATCCACGGCCTCATTGAACTTCTTAAGAGCTTCACATTCCTTTTCTTTAATCTGAACATTAAAAGGATCTTTTTCAACCTGACTTTGTAACTTTTTCGGCTCATCTCTAAGAACATTGACCTTTTCATGAAGATTTCCATTTTGCCAGTTTAATTTCTTCATAATAGGCTTCAGCAGCTTCAATTTCTTAACAACTTTATACATATGAAATCCCTGCAATTCAGTTTTCCACATTGTGCCAATACAAGGAAGAAACTCAGGTTTATCCACAGTGTAATTAACCATTCTGAAAGACTTGCTTCTCTTCTCAATACCATTAGGCCAAATAAGCAATGCAGGGCTGCGATCAGACACCACATAAGGTAGAAACAGGCCATGAGCTGCATTGTAATCTCTTGGAAAAACATCATTACCTAGAATTCTATCAAGTTTTTTCAAGATGCTAGTGGTGGGAGTAGCTGGTGATTTAATTCAAGTAAAGAAAAAACCAGAACTAACAAGATAACAGACCTCAATGTTGTTGACACACTCTTGAAAATCTTTCATATCACCTGAATCAGAAGAATTTCCACATGAATGTTCATCACTTTCAAGGTGACATTGAAATCTCCCAATAAACACCAAGGACAGTTGTCTGCAAATCTTTTGTTTAACTCCAATTCTCTCCAGAGATCTCTTTTTTCAATACTTGAATTGGAAGCATAAATAAAGCTGCAATAAACTTAACACCCTTCCTCACAGTTTCAATTTGGCACAATACAGACTGTTTGGACATGTTGATTACCATAACTGGGCTTATTCCATGCAACCACCTTAAACTGGGCATTATTATTATTCTCCGGAGGGTAAATACCAAACACCATTTATCCAATCAACTCATCAGCTGTCATAAATTGGGTAGCTGCAGTTGCATCTTCAAATACATCTTCTATTTCCACAACTCCACCATTCTTCTTATTCATTTCATACATTCTCTCCACAAGCCCAAGTGGATATAAAAGTGTAAGGTAGTAAGGTGTACATCATCTCTTCATCTCCATCATCTCTTCACAAGCCCAAGTGGTAGTAAAAGTGATCTTGAAAGAGCTTGTGAAATCTCCATCATCTCTTCATCCCCATGCTCCCCTATAAAAAATGGAGTACCTAAATTTGATGGATGGTATTTGAAAAAGAGAAACTATATATTACGTAATTTGTTTAAAGAAAAAAATGTAAACAATCAAAAGTGTAAGGCAGTAATGTGAATTGTGTAGTTATATAGAAAGGGGCGACATACCAAAAATCACAAACCCTAAACAACGTACGATGGTGGGCGAGATTACAATGATTTGTATGGACAATTCCAAATGGATGACCGAAGAAATTACTTGGTTTGTTAATCAAATCAGAGCTATNAGCTAGTTGTTCATTTACGGCATGTCGTAAATGACTTAGTGGTAGTTCAAGCGGTTGCTTGAGGTTAATGTGGTACTTCAGCCGCATTCCATTGTACTTTCATCTTTTCTTTGGTTTTAATATATTTTACCGGGGTGGAGATCCCTTTACCCAAAAAAAAAATTGCACAAAAATGTACCCAACTTATACTCAATTTCAATTTAAGGTACTCTACTTTTTTTTCTCTCAATTTAATGTATCCAACTTTTTTTTAGTTGCAATTTTAGACGATTGATAGGTTACCAGGTTACTACCACAATACTTCATCTTCTCCGACCAAATTTCGGCCAACTTTCGGCTAGTTTTTTCTTTTAATCTCGTTTTTTAATCACATGTTTAATCTGAAGCAATTATAACTTATAAGAAGTAACCCACTAACACCCCTTCCTTGAATTATATCAAACACCGCCATGGTATATTATATAAACTTCGATCATCATTATGACATATAAGCGTCATAATAAACTATTTCATACTGCCCGTTGTTTCAATATTAGTGGCTTAACTGAAGCCAAAAGTTTGGATTGCTTTGGCTAACAATCTTCTACAAGTGAAATCAGATGTGTTTTAACAAGTTGGATTTCTTTCTCTTTGTCACATGTCACTGGAAAAATGAAATATTTCATTAGCATATGCAACTATGCAAATATTCTACATATTTAAAAGTAGTTTTGAACTCCTATGTTGTGATTACCGGAAACTGTAAATTTTAACATGTTCCAAAACTATCACAGCCTCTCCATGCAACGTGTAAATCATGCAAATTATTGAAACACCATACAACGTGCCAATGGATGCAATGCAATGCAAACACGTATCATAAATCCTTGTCATGGATGCACATATATAACTTGATATCTCATTTACCCCTCGATGCACATGTTCTCAGCGTACAACCATATATCATGCAACAAACATACCATATCACCATCATGCTACCTTATTTAGCCATACTTGCAAACCAAGACGTCAATAAGGAGTGTTTACCAATACAAACAACAACAATACTAAGGAGATGCTGAAGCTTACAAAGGGGCTGTGGTCACCTGAAGAAGATGAGAAGTTGATGGATTGGAAATATTCAAGCAACCTTTATTTTTATTTATTTTTTTTATTTTTANTTTTTTTTTTTATTTTTTTTTTAGCTCAAACGGCTACACACTTAAATGTTCCAACCGAAAATGATCAAAAAGTGAAATAGATTGGAAATGAAACTCGGTCGAGATCACGACCCACTTCCCATCTTTTCGCCCCTCTTCTCGGTCGCGACCCACACTCCACAACAAGCTCGACCGATTGGACCGAGGACGACCGAGTCGGTCGACTCACTTACTGTGTCCAGCCTCATATTCCTCATTTTTATGATACCTTTTTCATAAAAATTAGACCATTTTGCTTCATTTTTGGACTTAATTTTACACTATTAGTTTTATTAGGTTTACAGATTAAATAGTGGTGATTGGTGAGGATATGCAATCTTCACTTGATTTTGTTTCTATTTTTTTTTAGTCTTTGATAAAATTTATGTTTAACTTATCTGTACTATATATCTATAATCTATATATATACTAGGGCAAATAACATATTAAAGCATTATACTTGCCAAGAAAGTCATTTTTTGGTATCGAACAAATTTTTTTTCCTTATATGGGTACTGAACTTTCATTTCTTAGCCTCTTTGAGGTATGGTGTTGGATGCTATGAGTGTGGTGTAATGAATACTAAAGCTTTGTAAAAAAGCTAATCACAAGACACCATAAAATACCTTCATTAGTTAATGATCCATGTTCACTTTTTATACTTATAATTATAAATCTAGCAAACCGGCCTGGTTTAGATGGAATAATTTGGAATTATTAGTTTTATAGAATGGTATTGTAAGTAATTCATTGTATGTCACAAATATAGCATGCATCAACCACAATCACAATCACAATATAAAGCGAGTAAATAACACCACGATTTATACTGGTTCAGGATGGAAAGGGTTAGACAATCCGTACATCCAGTTGTGAATCCACGACACCGATACTATTACCAAGTATAATCCTTTCGGTGGATTACAAACAGTACAACTTCACTCTACCGATATGTACAAAGACCGGAGCTCACTAAGAAGAGAGCTACTCCAACGGTATTCCACCCTCGAAAACCACCCTCAAGAATCTCGTGATTCGACATACCATTAAGACCACTAAGACCACAAAGGCTATGTTTGGCGACAGGTAGCAGTAAGCAGTAGCAATAAGCAGTAAGCTGTAGCAGTAAGCAGTAGCAGTAAGCATTAGTTGCTTGTTTAAAAAACGTGTTTGGTAACGTAGCTGTAGTTGTAATTATAAAATGTTAAATTACGTAAAAGGGCATATACTTATGAATGAATGTTATTTTTTAAGGGTAAATTGGTAATATTAAAATAAAACGCTAGCGGTATATTGGAAAGCTTCTTTAAGAAGCATTAAGATTGCAAGCTTTTGAGGTGTTGTTAAACGCTAGCAGCAGTGTTGCCAAACAAGCGTTAAGACTGGAACGCTTGTCGCTTGTCGCTTACCGCTCTTAAATGCTTCCAAAAAGGTGTTGCCAAACATGACCAAAGACTTCCACACCCGAAGTATCAAACCTCAAAGACCAGAAAAATTTAAAAGTGAGTCATATTGTTACACTAAAGTACTCTACTTATAAAAGTCAATGAAATCTATTAAATATTAAAGTACTTAATTACAATCCAATACCCGCCCATATATAAATCAAAAGAACTTGCACATACAAATTGATACTACTATACACTTTCGCCGCTATATGCGAGTAACCATCGGGTATTTACGAAAGCATTTTGTTTTCATCATTTCAGCATGATTTTAAAAACCAGCCCAATCGCCAAACTAGGGTATGGCTAAATAAATGTATAATGATATAGGATCTCATTAATAATTATGGAAACTTTTACATAATTAATAGCAAGGGGTGTATAGATATGACATGCATTCGTTTATATGCTTAGAACTGTGTACACATTTATATATATGTGCTTCTGTATTCTAGGCACTTATAACTATTATTATACAACGAATGATGCCAAGCAAAGGCTCCCGATAAATAATTCCAGAGAAGTTGGAGGTGCACGGGGTTATAGGCCTAGGCGGACACTGTATACAAATGTGGCAATAGTCGTGGTGCAACAAGAAGCTCAAGCGGAGTGGCTTTAATACTTGTTAATCCAGGGCTTTCAGTCATGTCAATTTGATCTTTTGATGGATTTTGGAACTCGAATCCATGTATTACGGTAGCCAATATCAACTGCAAAGCTTCAAGAGCAAAAGATATTCCAAGACATATTCTTCTACCACTTCCAAAGGGAATCAATTCGAAATGTTGACCCTTGACATCGATTTCCTTTTTGCTTGTCAAAAATCTTTCGGGTTGGAATTCAAATGGATCCGTCCATATTTGAGGATCATGATGTATCTTCCAAATATTAACCAAAAGGCGTGTCTCTTTAGGGACAGTGTAACCATTTATTACGCAGTCTTCCGTAGACTCGTGAGGAACAGAGAGTGGCCCAGGTGGATAAAGTCTCATTGTTTCTTTGATTATGGCTTGTAGATAGACCAAGTTCTTCAAGTCTGACTCTTCAACAATTCTATCTTTTCCAACGTGGTTTTCAAGCTCTTGTTGAGCTTTACTTAAGACAAGAGGGTTGTTGACTAGTAAAGCTTGTTAGAATATATGTATCATGACAATCATATAAATAAAACACAAAGTAGCACATATAGCGGAAGCAAGGATCAAGCATAACATGTTAATTATTAACTAAAACTTAAATAGAAAACATACCTCAATTGCAATTCTTGATTGGGAATTGAACAAGTGATGAACCCTAATTAGGGTTTATATAGATCAATGAATAACCCCTTACCTTTTTGTTATTCGATCTCTTGATAACAACAATAGTGTGTTGTTACCTCGTTCTTGTACACACAAACTCAAGTGAATAAAAGATTATGCAAGTAATACGAAAACACTTTTATTCTTGAAGTCAAAATCGCAAACCCTTAGGGAATAGGGGCGTACGATCGGCCACAAGAAGGAAGAAAGAAAACCAAAGACTTAGGGTTATGTGTGTATGCACAAGAGGTGAGAAACAAATAACCCTTGGCCTTGTATTTATACTAATTAGACAACTTAGGGAACAAGTTAGGGTTTGGGAACCCCCTTAGCCCCCACGACCGGCCTAGTACCCCAAGGGGTGTTTCCGGATCCTTCTTGTCGTCTAATTACACTCTAGTCCTTGTCTTTCTCTTTTTAACGATAGTTAGTCCATACCGTTAACAACTAACGACCGTTAACTCCATTTAGTGTTTAAATAATAATTATAAACTAACAATTAATATAATTATTATTATACTTTTATTCTCGTTTGTAATGTGTGCAATCCCGAGGTCTCGTGTTCGATTCTAGACATTTACACATTAAT
>LBNU01035831.1:55082-104062 GCA_014162995.1 Artemisia annua | reverse complement strand
AATAATGAGAACCCAAGCCTTGTTTATATACTAGATGAATTACTTGGTCACCAAGTTAGGGATTGGGTATCCCTAACCTATCCACAACCGGCCTAGAACCCACAAGGGGTTTCTAGATCTTTCTTGTTGTCCAAGTTTCACTCTAGTCCTTTCCTTTTCTTATTTAACGATAGTTAGTACTTACACTTAATACATAACGACCGTTTAGTCCGTTTAGTGTTTAAATAATAATTATAAACTAACAATTAATATAATTATTATTATACTTTTATTCTCGTTTGTAATGTGTGCAATCCCGAGGTCTCGTGTTCGATTCTAGACATTTACACGTTAATACTTAACTATATTTCAACAAAATTTACGTCAACATCACTTCTTGAATGTGTGAGTGTACATACACGTTCTATATACATATGAAATAATCTGTGTACATATGTAGGTAGCGTCTTAATGTTGAAAAAGCTGAGTTGATAGTATATGTCACTGATGTAGGCCAACGTGAGCACTTTGACATGTTCTTCGCTGTAAGTCACTTTCACACAACCTAACTTCGACTGGACCACTCCCCTTCGAAAAACAGAGCAAAAAAAGTGTTCCATTGGATACTAATTTGCTTAACCATTTTCTATTTTAAGGCTGCTAAACTTGCCGGATGGCTTCCAACTAAAGAAGAAGAATACCCAAAAGCAAGTCATGTAGGATTTGGTGTTGTTCTTGGCGATGATGGACAAAAATTCCGGACTCGTAGTACAGAAGTGGTTAAGTTGGTTGATTTGCTTGACGAAGCTAAAAGTCGGTGCAAAGCAGCTATTGTAAAGCGAGGTATATTACTTTATATTGTTTTGTCAATTATAGGTGAAAAATTGGTGTCAAAATTATTCTTAGAATTTTGGGGGGTTGGGTAATGGGTCAAAATTATCCTTTACACTTTTTATCCAATTTTTTGTTAAGTCAAATATGATGACAACAATTATCATATCTCCAAAAAATTTAACACATTTATCTTTAATTTCTAGCTGAAAAATTTGGCAAGGCTGATGCTGAGAGGACTGCCGAGGAGCTTGAAGAGCTTGAGCACACAGCCGAAGCAGTTGGATATGGTGCTGTCAAGTAAGATACAAATGGTTCATCTCATTAACTAAAAACACACAAATAAATAATATTTGAATATGAATCTAATTCTAATAAGGGTCTTGTGCGTGCGCTATTAACAGATACGCTGATCTGAAAAACAATAGATTGACCGATTACAAGTTCAGTTATGATCAGATGCTCAATGATAAGGTATGCCTAATGAAGTTATGTTTCAGTTCTTTAACTAGTTCTTCCCTTTCTTTTCGATTTCTAGTGTAATAATGTTTAATTATAAATAGGGAGATACCGCTGTATATGTGCTTTATGCACACTCTCGAGCATGTTCAATTCTTCAGAAATCTGGTAAAGACATAGAAAAGTTAAAGAATGTAAGATCTTATAGTCACTTGAACCTTATTTGCATTTTGTTATATTTCAAGTTTTTTCTTGAGTTGGGTATCAAGTTTCTGAAGAATATTTAATTGTTTGTGACAGGAGGCGCAAATAGTATTAGATGAAGATGAAGAACATAAACTAGGATTACATCTGCTCCGGTTTGCTGAGGTAAAACGATACTTTGAAGAAGAATCAATACGGGTTATGAAACGGGTCAAAAGTCAACCAAAATGTATTTAAATAGTACTTGTATAAAGTTTCCTAAATAACATTTTTAGAAAAAAGAGAAACTTGTTATTATATTAAACAATACATTTATGGTTCTTTTAATAAAAATAAATAAATAAATAAAACCGAAAACTGTTTGCGAGTTACCCCAAAAGCCCTCCTACCTCTTTCGACCCAAACAAAAACAATAAATTATTTCACCGGAACCGTTTGGCCCATTTTCTGGACCCAACCCGAGGCAGTACATTTTGCCACCCCTATTTTCTCATAAACTCACTATATGCCCCAGCCAGCCAGAATTGTATATTATCAATCTCAATTAACTTTTAGTACCTATTACTCCGTAGAATGTAAAGAGAGCCACTTAACTGTGGAATTTCAGATCGGTACTATACGTCTTTGAACAGTGATCCATATGGCAGGTGTGCATGAATCGGGTTTGGGGTACCTACAAATACTTCTTTTGACCCGTTGCCTTTTCAGTTAGTTTTTGACTGAGCCCCTTTTGAGATAAATCATAACCTACATCTACCCTAATCTAATCTGCTGAGTCATTTTTTCGAACCCACTTGTTCTTCAGGCTTTCGAAGAGTCTTGCATAAATTTCTCGCCAAATGTCTTGTGTGAATACTTATACGGATTAGCTGAGAAGTTTACAGACTTTTACCAAGAGTGCAAGGTATATATACATACATATGCTTCATCTATACTATCTTGAATCGTTAGATAATTTATCAACATACTTTCATTTGTTGCACTTTTTACATTAAACTTTTTTTGTTGATCAAAGACATGAAAAGATGAGATTCATTATTAATGACTCATCTATACGAAAAAATGTAGAATGAAACATGCCAAGTGAAAAATACGTTGGTGTTTAACGCTAGAGTTACGGCTGGTTTTGAAGCTCCAAACATATGTGCATATTAATATGATATAATTACTCCTTTTCATGAGCCAACGTATTAATTACAAAAACTACTGATTTGACTTTACAAAAGTCAAACATTGTTTTTGTTTCGATATGGCTTTAAGTTCATTTGCATTTTGTTACTACTAGTTTTAAACCTCCAAAACTGTTCAGATATTTATAATTACTCATTTTAACGAACCAACATATTGATTATGAAAGCAATCTGACTTAACAAAAGTCAAACATAGTTCTTGTTTAGATATGGCTTTACATTGATAACTTTTGGCAGGTGGTTGGGTCTCCTCAGGAAAGCAGCAGATTGTTATTGTGTGAAGCAACCAGAGTGGTAATGAGGAATTGTTTACAAATACTGGGGATTACTCCGCTTGACAGAATCTGATCTTTAGTTTTGCAATTTGGACAGTCAATTAGTATTATCTGACCCATCCATTTACTAGTGGATTTGACCCGTTTAGCTCGTGCAGTTTGTGTCATGCTCATTCATGACTGATGATACTCTTAGCAGACTATTAGTATCTAGGCCCATTGTTATTAGGCTTACCTCATTGATCATGCTTATTGTTATTTATACTTTGACGTAATTTATTATTGACTAATGGAAAAATATTCAGTTTAGCAGACACCTCTTTTGACTTGTATGATCATATCCATAGGTTTGTCATTCTTGTGAATTGTAAAACATGGGTTTAAGTTCTGTACTTTTCAGGTCGCTAATACCTTTTTTTTGTTCTTATTTCCTTCAAACTCGAGAATGCAACGTCTCTTTTAGAACGCCGGATTTGAATAAAATCTAGCAAGACTATAGATGTGGTGGTTAATAAGTCTTTACGACCATACCATGTGAACGTCCATGTTTGATAGTCTTTGATATTGTAATTTTGGTTTTTTTTGCAACTTGATTACTGGAGTGTTGTTCAAAGACAAATTCTAGGGACACTGTCACTTCAATAACTTGTATTTTATCATACAAATTGTCAAGCAAAACAAATTTTTGGATCAAATTATTGAATTTATAGTACCCCTTCCACCACTTGTGTATACCATGATAAGGAATAGTCTAACAAGATGCTAAGTTTAAAAAGTCTTGAAAATACCAGATCGGAAGATTTGAGATTAACAAATCTGAAGCGATAATCTTTTCAACATTTATGAATCATTTAACAGAAGCTGTTTGGTAATACTGAAAAACCAAGAAGATGCTATATTTAAAAAAGATAATAGATAATCGAACTTTCGGCCAAACATAATTGAATGAGTGAACATAGAGTTACCTAAAAAAGAAACAGAATTTTAGCAACTATATATATAAATTAATACTTTATACGCCCTAAAATAAGTATCTTCATCCTCCATTCTAAAATAAGTATTTTACTTTAAAAATCACAAAGTTTTATAATTACTCTTTATGAAGTGAACACTTATTTTGAGATAACTTGATCAAATAAAAATGTAAACACTTATTTCATGACGAAAAAAGTAAAATACCATTATTTCTTAGAACGAAATCACCCTTATTTCTTATCATAAGTACAAAGTGGATGTATCGTCTTTGAGAAATGATAGGGCCACAAACAAATTCCCACAAAAAGAATTCACAAACCGATGTGGCGGCGTATCATTGATGAGTTTCTCTCCCCTCTCTCTCATCGAACCAACCACTCTCCGCCACATCAGTTTGTAGATTCTTTTTGTAGGAATTTATTTGTGGACCTATCATTTCTCATCGTCTTTAACACGTGAACCCATATTGTGGTGTTTGATCCCCTTGCTTCATCATATTGTTCTTTCTAGTTTCTCTCTTATACCAAAAAATATTTCCTTCATCTTTAATTTGTGTTAGCTAGCTACCTGCTTTTAAGTACTTTCGTATATCACGACATTTGTTATCTTTCCATTCATCTATAAAATTCGGTCCAGAAAAAAAAAAAAAAAAAAAAAAAAAAAAAAAAAAACTGCTTTTATTTACGTGTCTCGGGTTTATCCCTCTACCTTTCATTTTTGAACTACTTTTTACATCCAAACCAGAATGACGACAGAGGTAGCTAATAAGCTTTTTGAAGATGTGGTGGACTCATTGTTAGCTAAGGCTAAAAAAGAGATCGGGTATACGTGGAATTGTAAGGAAAATGTTGAGAAGCTAAGGAGTGAAGTTGGAAAGCTCAAGGATATGACGGGGAGGGTTAAACAACGAATAAAATCAGCTAATGATAAAGGAGATGAACTCCTAGATGGTGTGCAAAAGTGGGTTGACGAGGCGGATGCTCATATAACCATGGCAGAAGAGTTTCTTCAAGAAGAAGCTGATGCCAAGAAGACATGCTTCAACTTTTGGATGTGTGTCAACCTGAACACCTTCCATCACTATGGTAAGCAGGCGACAAACAAGTTTTCTTCCCTTGAACAACACCAAAAAGATGGCGCCGCCTATGAAGGTGATGTCTCAATTCCTACTCCTTCGCCCGGAATCTTGGAGCTCAATCAACGAAAGAATTATGATGACCTTGATACCCATAAGTCAGCTCTCGAAAAGATCGTTAAATCTATCGAAGATGAAAGCATGCAAATTATTGGAATCTATGGCATAGGAGGTGTAGGAAAGACTACACTAGCCAAGGAAGTTGCAGCAATAGTGAACCACCTATTTGATCATGTTGTATTTGTAACTGTCTCGCAAAGGGTGGATGCTACAAAGATTCAGAAAGAGGTTGAAGCTGCAGCAAAGCGAATAATGAAAGGTGAGAAGATTCTAATAATCCTAGATGACTTGTGGAAGGAACAAAAGTTAGACGAAGTGGGCATTCCAAGTGTAGCTGACCATCCGAATTTTAAAATATTGCTAACATCTAGAAAAAGCCGCGTGTGTGAGGCAATGAATGCTCAGAGGAAAATTCACGTAGATTCTTTGCCAATAAATGAAGCATGGATTCTTTTCAAACGTGTTGTTGGTGAAAGAGTAGAGACCGATGCCAAATTGAAACCAGTTGCAATAAAGGTTGTCGAAGGATGTGGTGGATTGCCACTCATCCTTCAAGCTGTAGGAAATGCATTAAAAAATGAAGAAAGCATCACAAGATGGAAAAAAGCCCTTGACAAAATAGAGAAACATGCAACTGCGGATATTGATCCAGATATAAGGTTGGCATTTGCTAATTTGAAGCTAAGCTATGATTACCTTGAAACCGAAGAATCGAAATCATGCTTCTTGCTATGTAGTATGTTCCCGGAAGACTTTGAAATCCCATTAGAACGTTTGGCATATTATGGGGTGGGTTTGCAATTTTTCGAAGACCTCAAAAGCTTGGAGGATGCAAGAGATAGCGTTCAAAATGCAGTGGAACTCCTTAAATCATCTTGCTTGTTATTGGATGGGGATGATGAATTAACAACCAAAATGCATGATGTTGTTCGTGATGTGGCATTGTTAATTTGCTTCCAAAGATGATAACAAATTTTTGGTAGAGGCTAGGAAAAATCTCACAGAATGGGAACCAAGAATTGGAAGTCTGGAAAGCTACACAGGTATCTCCCTCATGTTTAATAGAATTTGTAAGCTTCCAGGTGGTTATGAGCTTAATATTCCACTCCTTAAGATTTTCCTCATACAAGGAAATCATAGATTATCAGAAATTTCTGATGAATTCACCCAAGCCATGAAAGAAGCTAAAGTTATCGATTTTGAGTATAATAACATCAGTTCCCTCCCAAAATCACTGAATCAACTCACAAGATTACGTATGCTTAATCTTGGTGGAAATAGATCTCTCCGTAATGTTTCAATACTTGGGGAGCTCAAACAACTTGAAATTCTAATTCTCAGTAAAACTGGGATTACAGAAATTCCTCAAGAGATTGGAGAACTGGTCAAATTAAGGTTGTTTCATGTTGCACGTTGTCGTGGTTATCTCATATTGCACCAGGTGTACTATCAAAGCTTCATTGGTTGGAAGAGTTGAGTATTGGATACTATCCTGTGGAAGAGGGGAAATATAACAGTCTTGTGGAGATAGGTAAACTGTCGAAGCTCACATCTCTAAATTTATGGGTCCCACATATTTGGCTTATCCCCGAAGGTGATGATCTGAAGAGATTGAAAAGATTTTCCATTCGAATTTCTGGCGAAGATGATAGTTATAATGGGATCGTCTCAGGTAATCGAACTTTGATTCTTGACACTCCTTTTCTTGATATCTCACACTTGATGAATGTTAGAAAGTTGATTGAGGTAAGTGATGATATATTTCTTGGATTCATAGAAAATCTTAACAGTATAATTCATTTCGTGTCGTGTGAGGGTTTAGGTTTGAAGTTTATTAATTTATTTGGTTGTGCCAATCTTTTGTGTTTGGTGGACTCAAGGGTTTTGGATGAGATACAGACTTTTCATCCATCTAAAACCCATAAAGGGGTGAAAGAGAATACAAGGTTTCTTCCGAAACTGGAAGAATTGACGTTATTTAACTTGCGCCGTTTGAAAGTGATATGGAATTGTCCGGATCAATATATAAGCCTTAACAACCTAGTGACACTTGAAATTAGTTTTTGTCCGATGTTAGAAAAGCTATTCACTATTAGTGTAGCACAAGGGCTTGTCAATCTACAAAAGCTAAGAATTCAGCGGTGTGAAAGTTTGAAGGAAGTGATCTCGGACGGGGATGAGGAATCAGGTACAGGTGAAATTGATACGGTTGTACCAGCTAAACACATCGTGTTCCGTCGCCTTGCCGAGATTCGCCTCAACTTTATATTGAATCTCACGAACTTCTACCCTAGGTATGCTACAATCAAATATCCTTCTTTGGTGGAAGTGTGGATCTATGCTTGTGATAAAATGGAGAAATGGGGTTATGGAACCCATGATACACCCAACCTCCGATTTTTGACGATCAATGGTGCAAAAGAAAATGGTTCTACGATAGACGAAGCATTGGCGAAACATAAAGAGGTACGAAAAACACATAATCACCGTTGAAATTATTATTTGATAATTGAAGTCGACATTACATGTTGCTAACCAGTTTCTTTTACAGTATAAGTTACGGAAAGAACAATTGCGGAATGGAAGATCAAACTCAGCTCAGGCGGGGCCCAGCTCTTAATTATTGTAATTCCGAAGGTGAGGAATGAAAATAAAAAGGTACGAATAATTTTATAGATTTATGGATTATCTCAAAAGTTACGATGTTTTTACTTAGAAATTTAAAAGGGTAAATCTCAATTTTAAATTTGAAGAAGTGAATCAACAACAAAAATATTTTGTGGACTCAGTTACATTTCTTTAAAAATTATACATATAATTTTTTCGTTTGACCTTAGATCTAATATAAATACTTTATCAATGATTGTAATGGTTAAAAGAAGGACAAATCTAATTTTTTTTTTTTTTTTTAACGTTAAACTTCAATTAAAACACCGAGCAAGGCCTTAATAAGCCATGACAGCCGCTCAACCAATTACATCTTATACAACGGGTATTTAACCCAATCGTTCCAATCAATCCTAATATTGTTCGACCTATACTTAATCCAAAGATAAGACATGGATTTTACAAGCGCCACAACTCCAACTACCTGAGGAACCGAATTTTGAAACACCACCTTATTTCGTTCTTTCCATATAGACCAGCACGTAACCATGATAATAGCTCGGACAAGCTTCCTATCCCTACCAATGTTCGGGACCAAGTTCTGCCAACCCAGCATATCTACTGTGGACCCAAAATCATCAGGAAACAAACGGCACCATCTCCAAACCTTGCTCCAGACCCCAAAAGCAAACCCACAGGAGACAAAAACGTGCGAGACGGACTCCTCCTCAATACCACACATCGGACAAATGGTACTTGGCAGCACAATCCTTCTTTTCGCCAGTTCAACGCGAGTGGGTAATCTATCTTGTTCGATTCTCCATACTAGGACATTAACTTTAATCGGAACCCAATTAACCCAACGCATCCGCAAGGCTGATTGCCCGCCCCGAACCCCTCTCAAAGATGTTTTAACAGCAGCAACAGAAAATCTAACGCCTGGCTTCTGATCCCAGACCCAAATATCACTGTTATCACTAATGTGAGCACACGACAGCATATACTCCACGTCTTGAACTTCCGAAATACCTTCTACCGATGTTACCCCTAAGTTCCAATTGTCTTTGATAACTGTACTCATACCAACTTGCTTTAACCGATTACTTACCGTGATGTTCTTATCCCTGTCCATCGAAAACAACACTGGCCATCTGACGCAAAGAGGAGATGATCCAAACCAAACGTCTTTCCAAAAGTTAACGCTTTTACCGTCTCCTAGCTGACACGATATCATTTGATCCAAGCGCTTCCCATCGAACGAAATCTTATCCATCACAGACACCAAGGACTTCCAAACCCCTGGAAGGGCCTTTTTAACCGGAAGAAACCTCCACTTACTACGACCCCCATGAATTCTCATAATAATCATTTTCCACAAACCCCCCTGATTAACTTTGAATCTCCAAACCCATTTCACTAGTAAAGCCGTATTAACCTCAGCAAGCTTCGAAACACCCAAACCCCCATACCGTTTAGGTTTCGTGACGTTCTCCCACGAGACCCAATGAACCCCTTTACCATCTTTACTACCTGTCCACAAAAACTTCCTCAAGTTTTTCTATGCTTTCCAAGACCGAACTTGGCGCTCTAAACAGCGAAAGATAATAAATCGGCAGGCTGGCAAGCACCGATTTAATCAATGTGAGCCTCCCCCCAATAGAGAGCATCTTCGCCTTCCAGGATTGAAGCCTACTCCGAATAATCTCAATAACCGGATCCCAATGAGTTCCCCGGTTCATGTTCGCACCGACTTTAATACCAAGATATTGAAATGGAAATTCACCAACTATGCATCCCATATACCTGGCCATACTTACCACCTCATCCCCCATAATCCCCAAACCAAATAAATACGAAGTTTATTTATTATTATTATTATTATTATTATTATTATTATTATTATTATTATTATTTCGTTATTTGAAGTGATTATATTAAAAAAAGCTCTTTGAGATTTACTAAACTTTAGCCTTCAATGTTTTGCTCGTTTGTTCCAGGGACTAGTGTTCTTGGAGGCTGGAGCTAGTGCGAAGAGGTAGGAGCGGTTATGTGCAGGCCGAAGGTACTTCAGCACACATTGGAATCTCTCGTATGTCGTGTTGGCAGAAAACGAATTGGAACTTAATCGTAAATTCTTGTATGTTTTTATTTGGTCTACAATTTCTTTTTCTAAAGATAAGTTGGAATGTAATAACAATAACACAAAGCTTAGACTTCATCGGATTTTTCTTTATGTAATCGCTCTGTTGGTTGTTTTATAAATGCTACTAGCCTATTACGTATTATGATCCGTGTGTAACAAATAGTATCATTGACCTATTGCTTCTTCTTACTTACAGTATATATTACGAAAATTATTTTTGAATGACGAATATTTCTGTTCAAAAAAAAATGACAAATATTGTTACTGTTAGTTGAAAATAACTCTGTTCGCTGATAAAATAATTTTTAAAAATGTGCAAGTAATTATATGGAATAAAGTGTTGACCGCGTATACTTGGCGACCAAACTTCTTTGCTTGTGGATCAAGATTTTAACATAAGTATAAAGTGCAAATCAATATTGATTAGCTATGAATCTTTAGTGAAAGTGAAAAATAAACGCAATATTGTGTTGGCCAGAGTACTTTTTGAAAAATAAATGGTCAAACATTGGTCTTTGCTTAAAATTTTACTAGTAAAAAACTTAAAAAGTGATTATGGGTACTTGCTAAAAGGGTCTAACCCAAGCTCATACCAAAATTTCAAGTTTGAGAAGCAAAATCCAAGCGCATCCAAAACTCATTTAGGGCAAATACCGAAATAACCAAACCAGTTGCAGCCAAAACCAATCGGTTTCGAATTTTCAAAATTCAAAAGTTTTGTTCTTGGTTTGTTTTTGGGCTAAAACAGACCAACACGAAACCGTGCTCACCCCTATAAAAAACAAAATTTACATAACTGATAATTAAAAAACGGCTAATACTGCATTAAACCTGCAACGTTCACCATCCAATCTATTTAATCTCATAACACATTCTTGTAGTGGTCTGATATATTCACGTAGTCTCGGTTTTAGTTGTAACAAGTGTACTATACAATGATAACTTTTTGGAAACTTGTAAGATGGCAAAAAATGCAAATAAGACAATAAAATAATGTTATTGAAAGAAAAATTACCAACATAAGTATTGGAAGGAAGTATATGAAACGAATAATAATAAGTTACAAAGTACAAACACATGAACTACAAAACAACCTTGATACACACATGTCCGTGCTAACCTACTTCTTAAACACCATTCCTCTCCACTATGTTTTTCCTGTTCTTTCTTTTCTATGTGAAACTCACGTTGAAGACGTCTGCAAACAGCTGCTGCTGGAGCACCCCGATAAAGCTCCATAATAGCTGTAGAGAATTCCCGCTCTGTATGTGGATAAACAGAGTTACAAAGGCAACTAACACATATCTCATTACAAGTTTTAATTTGGGTCTCAAACGGATTAGTTTAAAATCTTAAAAACTTGGTAATATTGTCTAGGTTGTAGTTGAAAAGGAATTAATGTCTGGGTCATCAAAATCGAAACCAGAAGTTAATTTGGACCGAATAAAAAAGCTTCAAACTAGATGTAGTTTGTTTTTGGATTTGAAACAACATACCTAAAATTAATGTAAAATGAGCCTATCGACTTCTTGTCTCACTACTTGTCTGAATGTCCTCTTTTGGCCTTTCGTCGTGTATGAGTTGGCTTGGTATTTCTAATGGGCTTCTTAGTAGTTCCACTGCATTTCAAGAAAAAAATCAAGAGAAAAAATTAGTTTTTTTTTTTTTTTAATATGATTATAAGATATTAAACTAAATAGCCACGGAAAGTGTGAGATGATCGTTATTCTGTGAATAATCAGCGGACAAATGAAAGATCACTTACAAAAAGATTCCTGAGAAAGTTCTGAACAGAATTATGATAGGCAGTGCCAAGAATGCTGAGGCCTGGAAGATAAACATATATTAATTCATGATTGCTTAATATGGTACAAAGATGGCAATTTTAAATCGGTATAGATGAAAACTTTAAATGTTGTTGATAATGGTCAAATGGGTCAGACAGCTCAAACAGGTGAAATGTCAGCAAAAGTGTATTAAAAGTTTCAAATATTTACAACCTCCAAAACCTTCTATTTTAAAAACTATATTTTACTTTCCACATAAGGTTTAAATAGGCGAAGAAACCCTCACCCTGTGCACCCCTTTTGGGTGCTGACAGACCCTTCCCATAGGAGCTGACCCCAGGCAAAGAGCAGGTGACTTTACTGTATTTTACTTTCATAATCAAATTTAACACACTAATCATTTCTAAAAATAAATGTATGGTTGATGAACAAAATGTTTGCAAGGCAGCCCAGCCCGTTGGACTCACACTTAAGAGTAATCCATTTTGACCTGCTACTACCTATTCGACCTGTTATTTACTTTAGAGAGAGAGAGAGACATACAGCAAACCAGATAAACTCCTTATTTGTTGCAAGAGGTCTCGTAACTTCATGTTTTTGCAGTGATTCTTCAACAGTGGCCCGAACCTTCAATATAACAGTAATTTTTAGTACTGGATTTAACAGTTATAAAAAATGATTAATACGAGAAACAACTGCATCCTTAACAAGAAAATAACCACATCTCCTAACATACAAGTCACCACAATTTACAACGCACACGCCAATACATGTCATATTAACATTTAAAACATTTTGGCTAATGTTTTATCAACTACTCCATATTCTTTATAGTTTATAAATATAGCTGTATAAGACATACATCGTCCAAAAATTATCTTCTTTCTCAACAGTATCACCAACAAAGAGAAAGGTAGGCAAAAAGTCTTTGAATGATGATAAAACGAAAGGGTAAGTAAGAATTTATAGTTTTTCCTTAGATAATGAGTCTTGTTGCAGCTGGTACAAAAGTGATTACCCGAAACTAATTACTTGACCCAAAAGTGATAAATTGGAAGTAATTACCCGATACTAAAAATCAGAATCAGAAATATTTTATTGAGACTCTAAGTCGCAATAATAAGATGATAAGTTCCATATCACACATTTAAACATCCCATCAATCACAAAGAAAATAATATGAGAAAAGCCAAGAACATCAACTAAAATAGTACCTGGTCATGGTACTTAGTTGCGGATTCAAGAAACTTGCCATACGCTAGGACTGCCTCATTTGTGTAAGGCTTAATTGTTTCTCGTGCTTTTTCAAGGTGAGGTTTTGCTGCAACCGCAACCTGATCAATGTAAGGCTTGCAGAACTTCTTGGCAACCTGCCCCCAAAAAAATCTAAAATTATGACATATCTTTAATGAGAAAAATAGCAAAAAGGTCGAGTGGAATGTACCTGAAAATGAGGGTCTACGGCTTCTTTTACTTTGGTCACATGTGGAGTTAGAACCTCCTTGGATTGAACATAAATATTTTTGGTCCTTTCAGTTGCTAATTGAATGTGTGGTTCAACATTAGTTATCAGTATCACCCATTGTTCCTTCGCAGCAGGGATCCACTTCTGCAGAATTTAGGATTACAGCATAAGAGTACATAATTACAACATTCCAGTGATTGTAGAAAACTAGAGGTGGCAAATGGAAGAGTCAGTCAGACAGCAGACAGGTTGAGTGACTGGTCAAATAGTAGTTATTTGTATAAATCAAAACAGCTCTGGTAACTTGGCCCAAAATGCTTTGTGTGTATACAGCTACAAACGGATAACAAAAAAAATGAAAAATTACTTACGGTTTTGACTGTCTCTATATGAGGCTCAGCCCACTTTTCTGCTTGTGCCTTCTTCTCCAAAGCCTGCCAAAATGAAAAGAAGGTTTTTTGTGAGCGTAAATGGCCTTAATAGGGGAGCATATCATGATTTAAGGTAAATTAAACGTAGAACAAACATATACAAATTAAGGGATATGCGAAAATTACCTTCTGCGTAAAAGTCTCAAGAGCAGGCTTTCCATGCTCGATCCAACGAGCCTCCAAGTAAGACTGCAAATAAGTAATATAGTCAAACATCACTACTATTACTGCTTTACAAACGTATAGCATTAGGGGCGGCAATTCTGACCATTTGACTTATTGATTAGTTGATCTGGATATGTTTTATCTCTAATGAGTCAGATAAAAAATACGGAGTAGCTAAAAAGGAAACAGGTATACATTGCCCAAAGCGTATTTCTAATAACCTCCTAACTTTTTTTTATTCAAAAAAAAAAAAAAAAAAAAAAAAAAAAAAAAAAAAAAAAAATCAAAAAAAAAAAAAAATTAAAAAAAAAAAAAAAAAAAAAAAAAATCATTGTGATAATACAGTATTTGTGATCGCGTTTCGTGCATGAAATGTTTAAAAACTTCGTAGTAAAAAAATAATGTAAGAAAGTACAAGACAGCTACCTGACTAGAAGCCAACTGAGCTGCAAGCCAAGGTGGAAGCCACGCAGTATGAACCTGCATACGATCACAAACCACATATTAAGGTTAATAAGTATGACCGACAACAGCTGGTCTTCAAAAGTAAGCATGTTAAAAATAGTATATCAACCTTGCACTAAACGTAAAAATTTGACCTTAAAAATATTATTTCTTTACATAACACAGAAAGGGAGACGCATCTCATTTTCCTTTAACAAAAAATAGCAAGAAATTGTGCCAGCTAATACTGGAGATTAACGAATCATCAAATGCAGAGATACAGCAAGCAATCACGCAAGCAAGTAATCAGTTTCCCAATGCTTAATTTAATTACATTCTCATTATATGCAATTATATGACATCCATATAAACAATGTAATTTAGATTTTACAAAACAGGAAATCAAACTCAAAACACCTAGGTAAACTTACTCCGATCATCACAAAAAAATGCAAACTAGGCACGTCATTTGATGAAGATGTATGATTATTGATAAAATACCTAAAATACCCCTTAGTCAAGAAAATTTATGGACCAAAATCGAAGTTCAAAATATCTAGTAATGATTACTCATGGGTGAAATGTAAACCTGGATCAAACACTTACCCAAAAAGGACATGTTGCAACTTTTCCGGGAAATGTTTGATCCAGAAAACCTTTTTACTGTCAGTAGTTCTGTAATTGTCACTTGATTATTTTGCACATATATCCATCCGGGTCACACATATATCCATCCAAGTCACACACATATATACCATGTACAAGTGAGCAGATTTAACACATTTTAAATTATTGAAGATAAATATGACCACTTGACACAATCAACACGTGACAGACCAAAACATAGCAAAACTTAAGGTTTACCTCTGTCAGTTCTTTAATCTTCTGTGCAGCTTCATTATTAGTCTTCATCAATTCCTCCTGCATATGATTATACATGTAAATAAATCTCATTTTCACTTCTAAAAAAGTATCTGAAACACCATGTTGTACACAAGTCACAACTACACATACCTCAGCAACTTTAAGAGCACGCTCGGTTTTAAGAAGTTTTGTCTTCTGTTCTTCAATAGTCTTTTGAAGCTGAAAAAAAAACTTAAATAATAAGGTTTTGGAAATCCACAAACCTCCCTGACATATAGGGAATAATTGTAATCTATAGCGACTAGCTAATTACACCACTAATGAACAAACTACACATCTCATTGGACTCATCTAACCATGGGCAACAACCTACCACACTGTTCCTATAGGCAAGCCGATAAACTGCCGTGATCAACATTTCCAAATATACACTTTGTTTGGATGGGAGAAAAATATTAGGAAAAAAAAAAAAAAGTTGAAAGGGTAATTTGGGTACTTTAAAGGTGTAGTAATGAAGGAAGATCTGTTGACCGACAAGCTTCAGAGGTCGGCAATTTCTACTTAAGTTGATCACTTTGTCCACTCATACTTTTTTCTAAATAGAAGTAACAACGGCATCTAAATTTATCATTTTAATTATCCAATATCCCGGTCCCTTTTTAAATCTATATCAGCTTTAGTTGACGGGAGCAGATAATACATAACAAACACGTTTATATAGGAACTTACATCCTGAATCTTAGGGTCTACTTCGAGCATCTTCTTCTCCAACTCTTTGGTTCGAGTTTCCAACACCTCCCTTAAACCGGCCTTGAGATCCAATTCCAACTGAAGTTTCTCCACCTGCAATTAGAAACATAAACCCATAAAACACCACAGAATGCAGATCTTCGAAAAAAAAAATTATAGATAAATAAAAAATCATTGCAGACAAACCTGCTTCTCCAATTCCTGGGCTCGTGTATGAGCCTTTTTGACCTGCTCCTTAGCATCTGAAGACCCTTTAACCTATTAAAAATGAGAACACAAAATTATCACACTAAAAATGATGCATTCACTAATACAATCAACGAACGTTTGATAGGCCACATGTTCCTAGTCATACCTTAAGAGAAGCTACTTCACTTCGCAACGAAGCAACGCTATCAGACTTCTCTTTAATCACTTTCTCTTTCTCTACAATTGCCTTCTCTTTTCCAGCAATTATCTCATCTTTGGTTCTTAATTCTTCGCTCTTCTTATGAACAAGTGATTCTTTAAACACAACAATACAAATTCAAAGTAAATCAACACACTTAACCATCACATAACTACATCATAAACATATCATTTCTCAAGCAAACATAAGTTCAACCAAAATTAACAAACTTATAAAATCAATCCACTTCAATGCAATGGTCAGTAGTCAGTACTGCTCACCAAACAAGATTCACTGAACAACTACTCATACAATGCCAATTAAAACCATATTACTTTCGTAAGCAACTGATATTTCAAATAACTCAAAGTTTCAAACTAGATGAACACACTTTAACCATCACTCAGCTTCACTTCAATACTATTTACCAAACAAATTTCACTAACTACTAATCCAATGCCAACAACAACTAGGTTGTGTTTACAAACAAGTGATTCTTCAAACACAACATCTAAATCTAAACTACTACCAAATTAACACACTTTAACCCTTAATCTGCTCCAATTCAAAACAACGTACCAAACAAATATCACTTAAGTCTTAACAACTTCTAATCTAATCTCAATAAAAACTAAATCATACTTATTCACACTCGCAAGAAATTCATCAAACAAAACATTAAATCCAAACTAAATAAACAAACTTCAACCATCAATCTGTTTCAATTGTAAAAACTTCACCCCGCCAACTACCAATCTCCTTCAATTATAATACCAACTAATTTATGTTCATTAACAACCGATTACATTTAAACTAAATCAACACACTTTAACTACCAATCTCCTTCAATTCTAATATTGATCTCAACAACTATAACACTACCAATACAACAATATTAACAACTAAACTATACTCCATATTAACTATAAACTAAATTATGAAACTTAACCATCAATCAGCTTCAACTTAACAACAATAATACTATAAATTTAATGCAATTTATAACTAACTGGCCGAAATTAACAACTAACTTATCTAACAAAAACATTTAATCCAACTAAATTAAACCAATCTCCTTCAATTCAACACTACTAACACTTAACAACTATAACACTATCAATACAACGCCAACAAGAACTAAATCACCTAATTTTTAACAACTAATATATCAAACAAAAAACAATAGATTCAACTTAACTAACACACTTAAATCACCAATCTTCGTCAATTCAACACTAATTCACTCAACAACAATAACAGTATAAATATAACACCAGTAACAACAAAATCATATCAATGAACAACTAATTCACCAACCACTTACACTCAACAACAACAGAAAAACATAATGAAATTAATAACTAACCCTCAGTTAAATAAACAAACAATTAATCTAACAGAACATTACATTCAACTAAATCAACAAACTTTACTAGTTACCTACACTCGAACACTATAACACTAATAACAACTAGGGGGTGTTTGTTTCGGCTTATATAGCCGGCTTATGGCTTATTTGGTTTTGGGCTTACATTTCATAAGCTCATTTTTTGTGGCTTATTATTTTAAAACTTTCCGGCTTACATAAGCTTATTATAACATAATAAACTTATATAATCCCATAATTCTCAAAATAAGCCACAAAAAGTGAGCTTATGAAACATAAGCCCAAAATCAAATAAGCCATAAGCCGGCTATATAAGGGGGTGTTTGTTTAAGCTTATATAGCAGGCTTATGGCTTATTTGGTATTCGGCTTATGTCTCATAAGCTCACTTTTTGTGGCCTATTTTGAAACTTTTCAGCTTATATACNACTAAATCAACAAACTTTACTAGTTACCTACACTCGAACACTATAACACTAATAACAACTAGGGGGTGTTTGTTTCGGCTTATATAGCCGGCTTATGGCTTATTTGGTTTTGGGCTTACATTTCATAAGCTCATTTTTTGTGGCTTATTATTTTAAAACTTTCCGGCTTACATAAGCTTATTATAACATAATAAACTTATATAATCCCATAATTCTCAAAATAAGCCACAAAAAGTGAGCTTATGAAACATAAGCCCAAAATCAAATAAGCCATAAGCCGGCTATATAAGGGGGTGTTTGTTTAAGCTTATATAGCAGGCTTATGGCTTATTTGGTATTCGGCTTATGTCTCATAAGCTCACTTTTTGTGGCCTATTTTGAAACTTTTCAGCTTATATACGCTTATTAATGATAAGCTTATACAAGTTTCAAAATAAGCCACAAAAAGTGAGCTTATGAGACATAAGCCGAAAACCACATAAGCCATAAGGCCGCTATATAAGCTTAAACAAACACCCCCTAAGCCGAAACAAACACCCCCTACCCTAAATCACCTAACTTGACAAGTAAAGTCACCAAACTAAACAACAAAGATTCACCACCAATCTCATTCAATTCAACACTCATTCACTCTCAACACTCGGCGTTAACTACTAAATCACCTAAATGAACAAATAACGCGTAATCTAAAAAACACTAAATCAACAACATTTATCCATCAATCATCTCAATTACATTAACTAACAGCTAACTACTCATTAAAAAAAAAAAAAAAAAAAAAAAAATCACTAAACTCAACAAACTTTAACTACCAATCGCCTTCAGCTCAATATAATAATAATCATTACATATTATAAAAAATTTGAAGAATGCAAACCTAATTGGTGGATCTTGGAATTGAGCTGATCCAATTCAACCCGACCCGAATCCGAAACACCCGATCCAATTCCAGATTCATCATCACCTTCACCTCTAACAATCTGATGACTCAGAATTATTAGGGCAAAAATGCATGAAATTAAGATGAGCTTATTCATAATGAATTAGGGGTTTGTCAAATTTTATTTATTTTCTATGTGTGTGAGTGTGAGATTTATATTTATATATGATTAGGGAATTGTGATTGAATCTGAAATTAATTAATTAATTACAAAAGATGGATGTGTGATGTTTTGTTGACTGTTATTATGTAGTAGATGTTGAACAAGAAGACGTGGCTGTGGTAGTTGGCTTGTATTTAAACATTTCTTACTTGTTAGTTGGCTGGTGTATTTAAAAACGGAGGTATGCTAGACCCAAAAAGAAACTCCCACAACAACATTCACAAGCTGACGTGTCAATGTTTTATTGGTGTACTGTGTAATAGTTTCTTTATCCTCTCTATTATTAAACCAATCAGTAGCTACCACATCAGTTTGTGAATTTTTTTGTGAGACTTTTTTGTGGCCCTAGCATTTCTCTTAAAAACGAATACCCAATTCTGCCAGAGCGGGTGAGAAGTAGATAATTACACTTTCACCCGAGAGTAAAGTATTGCTTTTAAAAGGACCTCTGACAAGTGTGCCCAAACCTACAACCGAAACATGGAAAACCGATAATTCGATACAATCGGTTAGTTTCGATTTGTATCGAGTCGAGTTGATTTAGACGGTTTTAGTTGTGTCTCAAAGAGAACCGAAACCGAAAAGCAAGAATAATTAAAACCGATGAATGAATTAGTCTTTGGTCGCTTTAATTGGGTTTGGTTTGTCGGTTCGAATTGGTTCGAGGATGATCATGCTTAACACTAATGATAATGTGGCTTGTTAGTTGGCTTCATAAGTTTTTTTGTAAATGTTCTTGTTGCAATAGTCTTGTATTAATTTTCTTTTTCTATATACCGTAATAGTTTTAATGTCGCTGTTACAAGTTTGTAAAAAATGTCGATAGCTGATAATGTTGACTCGTTACCTAAAAAGTTATTTGATAATGTAGTTGATAATAGTTTTATCGTCGCTATTACAAATTCATAATCAATTTTGTTCCTCTCCTCTTCTTTTATCTCTTTTTTCCTTCTCCATTTCTCTTTTTCTCGTTTTATACTCAGGAACAGAGTGTATAGGTTATTGCAAATGTTTACAACTTGCAATGTTCACTCATTTTATACTTTCTCAAAGACAATGATTTTGTCTGAAAAAAATACTTGTGTTATTTGTAGTAACGTCAATTGGTATCTCTTTGTATACGTGGAAGGCAATGTTGAGGTGAGTGTCAGCCGTTTAGAGAAATATGACCATTTTATTTTGCAAAGTCCTTTTGTACGGAAGCTAGCTTTATGCATGAAAGATACATTGTCTAATAGTTTTATCAAATACTCCGAGGTGATGGTTGATGTATGTGATTCAAAATTGGTTGCATGGTTCTAATTTGCAATAATAACTTAATGTAATTTAGGTTTGAGTAATTTCCTTGTTAGACGTGGTTGGTTAATCAATTTGAAGGTCTCTAGCTGCGACCACATATTGTTGAAGAATTAGTTGATAGGTCGATGACCACTTTTGGTTATGGACACCCACCAAACTCATGTGAAGTGACCTCTTATTTGATTTCAAGCATTGAAACAATTATTATTATTTATTTATTTTTAGAGAAATGCTAAACATTCCTACAAAATGTGCCTACTCATAAGATGCTGACACTTGTCAGAACTGACGGTTTTGATGCAGAGAGAGAATGAGTGGAAAAAAACTATATAATATTATTACTTGTAACATCTCGCCTACTGATACACAATATTGTCCGCTTTGCCCTGACGGCTCACGGCTTTGCTTTTGTGGCCCTTGTGTGAGACTTCCCGGCAGGTCACCCAAACCAGTGCTACTCTCACACGAGCACGCTTAACTGCGTAGTTCCTGAGAACCCTACTCGTAGTAAACCACAAAACGCGTTGTGTCTGATAAGGCGGATGTCATTCTTATATACCCAGCATCTCTCCAGGCCTCTGTCGATGTGGGATTTGCCTAGGGTGTTACAATCACCCCCTTAGGGACTTATCGTCCTCGATGAGGTTTACCCCACCATCCTGAATGGCTTTGGGATTTGCCTAGGGTGTTACAATCACCCCACTTAGGGACTCATCGTCCTCGATGATGTTTGCCCCACCATCCTGAATGGCTCTGGAGGGGGCTCTGATACCACTTGTAACATCCCGCCTACTGATACACAATATTGTCCGCTTTGCCCTGACGGCTCACGGCCCTGATGGCTCATGGCCCTGATGGCTCACGGCTTTGCTTTTGTGGCCCTCGTGTGAGACTTCCCGGCAGGTCACCCAGGCCAGTGCTACTCTCACACAAGCACGCTTAACTGCGTAGTTCCTGAGAACCCTACTCGCAGTAAACCACAAAACGCGTTGTGTCTGATAAGGCGAATGTTATTCTTACATACCCAGCATCTCTCCAAGCCTCTGTCGATGTGGGATTTGCCTAGGGTGTTACAATTGTTTGTAGGAGGATTTGTAGGATGAAATGGTATGAGAGTGTAGCAAAGCTCTTATTTTTATAAATCTTCTCATTTTTCTGTGTCTTGTAACTGAATTTCGCACCAATTTTCCTCCATTAAAAAAGCCACTAAAAACATTAATTATGCTTGATTTCTTCATCATTTTTCAAATTCGAACCATACAATCACTTTCAAATGACTATATCTAGTAATTAAGGTTTGTAATATCATATGTATGTGAAGAACATAAGGGTATTTTAGTCAGTTCACTAGAAATTTACCTGTATTATTCATAATTTGAAAGTTTTAATGACTATATTGGTAAAAAGATAAGTTTGTTTACTAGATGTCTACATGTGTATTTTTGAGAAAGTATGTTTCTAATAAATTGACTTAACCCTTAATTTAACCCAATAAGCAAAGGTGCATTCCTTCCAAGCCCATAATTTCTCAAAGCCCAATACACACTCCACACAAACTCTAGGTTTAACAAGTACCCATAGTACGTACAAGTCCAAGTCTGTTACACATGTAAGTTATAGAGAGGAGAATGTATATTTATGTGTGCATCTGAAATGTGTAATTTATAAAGGGGAAAGGTAGAAATACATGGTTGGTTACTTCTCATCCTTCTCATTTAAGTTATTCTTCTCATGTTGTTATAACTCGTGTATTTGAAGCCAAGAGAGAAAGAGAAAATTGAACTCACAACACTTTACGGGCTAGATGGGTTCATGGGGCTAGATGGGTTCATACATAATCATTGTGTATGGACGCAACATATGTTTTATCATTTGCGGATTATGATATAATAGACGAACACCCGCGTAAAGCGATAGTGCATAACGACAAATAATTATACTTCTGAATTTGTGATTCTGGTTTGATATTTGATGTAAAACTTACGGGTTCAATTTGTAGTCAAGCTTATTTATGAGCTTACGAGCTAATTTATTTTTGGGTAAAGGGTCTTCCACCCGATAAAATGAATGAGCTAATTTAATATTGGCTTATATTTCATAAGCCTTTGATTTTTTTTAATCTTATTTTAAAGCTTCTCGACCTATATAAACCTGTTCCTATCATAAGAAGCATATGCAAGCCGATAATTTTGAAGTAAGCCATAAAACTAAGGCTTATAAATATAAGCCGGAATCAAATAAGCTCATAAGCTCATAAATAAGCTTAAACAAACACCCCCAAAAGACCGTAAAGATATTAGAAACATTTTATTATATAATTCATCCGTTCTAAAATTATAATCCTTATTTTTATTTTGAGATGTCCCAAAATAATAGTCATTTCTTGTCTCAGTCAATCAAAAGAGAGTTTAGCTGTTGATGATGATATTTAACTGGTTTAAGAGTATAATAATGGCCTGTTTGTTTAATTTTTTCATTATGTCCTGTTAATTAACAGATGACTTAATGCAGACAACCTCAGTTTTATTACTTAATATTTTCAGTCATCTTTCTCTATTAAGTCACAAACAAACAGTTTTCATATGACTTAATTAATTCAGTTTTTTTCATATTAAGTCAATTAAGTCGAAATCAAACACCCCCTAAGTCAATTAAGTTGAAATCAAACACCACTTAGGGGGTGTTTCTTTTTTTCCTTAGCTAAGGGACCATGTGGATCCTATGTGGGCTCATGTTTGTTAATGCCTCTATATGGGGAGAGGGACATATTTTTTGGCTTGTGGATATAGAGGTATTAGTGGAAATTTGTGGGCTCCACACAAAAAAGAAATATTATTAAATGCTTGTGTGAACCCATGTGGGCCCTATCCCTTAGCTAAGGGAAAAAAGAAACACACCCTTAGCCCAGTAAATTTATATAAAGCTAGTTTCTCATCCAAAGCCCAACAGAAACTCTAGGTTGTACCAGAACCCGGGTCTAGTCCATCTCCAAACCGGGTTATAACCGGGTCACTTTAGGGAAAACGAAAACCAAACACACACACATTCTCACACCAACACGCCTCTCTCCCATATAAACACACACACACACACACACACACTCCCAATTTCCATCACCAAATTTTTTATAAAAACTTTATAAAACCTAATTTCACATGGAGCCTATCTCCGACGACACACCCGCCGTACAACCACCACAACCACCGCCACCGCAGCAGCAGGAAACAGAGGATGAGGAGTTTATTCTTCCGGCGGAAGAGGAGGACGAAGACGACGATGAATACGAAGAGGAAGATGATGACGATGAAGATGAAGATGAGGACGAAGAGGAGGAAGATGATGAGGAGGCTAATAATGAAGATGAGATTATAATAGTGAAGGCTCAGAGCTTGATTGATAAGATTACTGCCAGTCCGGATAATCCGAAAGCGAGTAGTATTCACGCGTTAGCTTCGTTACTCGAAACGCAGGAGCAGCGGTATATATATAGTTTATAAAATTCTATAATTTTGTTTATTTTGTTTTTATATGATGTTTGTGTGTATTTTGATTGGATTGAATTGTTGAAGCCCTAGGTGTTATGTTGAAATGTGCTATTTGTTGTTTTTGACGATGAGCGTTTAGGAGCGTGTAGAATCATATTTGAAATGTTGATAAAATAAGTAGTGTTAGCGTTTAGGAGCGTTAGCTTTGTTACTCGAAACGCAGGAATGTTGAAATAATGTTTGTGTATATTTTGATTGAATTGTTGAAACCCTAGGTATGTTGAAATGTGCTATTTGTTGTTTTGAAGACGAGCTTTTAGGAGCGTTTAGAGTATGATGCTTGTTAGGCAATGAGCGTGTAGCTTTTGGTCCTATTTGAAATGTTTATAAAATAAAGTAGTGTTAGCGTCATTTAACTCTTTGTGATTACAGCTACAAGCTATGTTACTAAACGCTTTTATAAAACAAACAACTATTGCTAATTGCTACTATTGATAATCATGATAATTGTTCAAACCCTAGGTATGTTGAAATGTGTTAGGTGTTTACCTTCTACTCATTTTACATTACCAAACGCTTTTATAAAACAAACGGCTATAGCTAACCGTCACTATTTGAAACACTAATAAAATAAACTACGAGCGTTTGGCGCTTCGGTTTTGTTTAAACGCTCCTATTTGACACTTTATAATTACAACTACAACTATGCTACTAAGCACTCATTTTGTTGAAACCGTAAGTATGTTGAAATTTGTTATTTTTACGAGCAACGAAACAAAGCTAAACACTGTTTTATTATTAGTATTTTAGCGTTATAATGCTTGTTTGGCTACGAGCATGTAGTTTTTGGTCCTATTTGAAATACTAATAATAAAACAGTGTTTAGCTTTTACTGTCATTTACACTTTTGTAGTTGCGGCTACAACTATGTTACCAAACGCTTATATGAAGCAAACAACTACCGCCGTTGTTAGTTTTGCACTCTATAATTATGTTGAAATGTGTTTGGCAACGAGCATTTAGCTTTTGGATTTTAGTTAAGCGCACGCTTATAAAAGTAAGTGTTTAGTGTTTATCGTATTTTAGGAACAAAGGCATCTGTATACTTATATGATGACACCGGATATGTTTATTGAATATTAAATATTTGAAGAAGATTACTGCTAATCCTGTTTCTAAATGGCTTGAATTCATGTATATCTAGTTGTGTGTGTGTGTTGTCTAATATAATATCTATATATGTACTGTTTATCTTTCAAGTGAATTGTTGAAACCCTAGGATGTTGAAATGTGTTAAATTTGTTTATAGTGACGAGCTTTTTGGAGTGTTTAGATTACAATGCTTGTTTGGCAAAGAGCGTTTACCTTTTCAGTTTATGCTTATGCAGGAATATATGGTAACTAGTTTACAGATCAAACCATGTGTAAAAATGTATGTACGTATGTGTTTTTGCATGTATGATTGATTGTATAAAATTAAGATGGCTAGGGTGATACAAACTCGTTATTTGAATATTAAAAGCAATAAAGTATCTAATGCAGCATATATATTTTGCCCGGGGCTCATTAATAAAGTATTTAAAGGCAGGTAGCTAAAAATTATCCTCTCATTTTGACTATTGGAGTATCTGCATGCAAGATAGTGATTTTTCATATACACCTAGGTTTTGAGATATGTGATGGAGAACAATAAGTTAGTTTGTTTTTGAGAGTGCAACTACTAACATGCGGAAGCCGCTTTGATGTACATTTGTATTATTAAGATTTTTTGTTTCTTTTTGATACATTCATGTTGATATAACTTATCTGTATTTTGGTCATATGTCATCTTAGGTTTAGGTTTATAGAGAGTATTAGTTCTGATACATTGTCGTTTAAATGTATCTATAGGTACATGGAAGAGACGGATCATGCCTCTTTAAACAATAACCGAGCTTCCCATAACATTGGACGTCTGGGGAACTTACTTCGAGTAATTTATATTCTCTCTTTTTGGTTTCTCCTGTAATATTAATATTTGAAAGTTATATTGTTTTTATATCTATTAAGCAAGCAATTATTTCATTTGGAGAATAACTCAATTTCTTTCTACAGGACAATGACGAGTTTTTTGAGTTGATATCTGTGAAGTTTTTGTCCGAAACTCGATACTCAGTATCTGTTCAGGCAGCTGCTTTAAGACTTCTCTACAGTTGTTCCCTGACTTGGATGGTATGATTTCTTTATCAAGCTTCAAAATATATGAATTCTTTTTTAGTACGTACTTCATATGGTTTTTTAATGGGTTGTGAACTTGTGATGGAATGCAGTATCCACACGTGTTTGAAGAACCTGTTTTGGAGAACATAAAGGGATGGGTGATGGAGGGGACGGCAAGGCCATCTATTGAAGATCATAAGGGGAAGAATGGATCTGATGTAAAAGAATCTACAAATGCTGAAATGTTGAGGACCTATTCTACTGGACTTCTAGCTGTGTGTTTGGCTGGGTAGGTCTCGTAACACTTTTCTTCTATGTTATTGTATTTTACCGGACATCTAATACTGTTTTCATTCAATGTTGACTGCAGTGGAGGTCAAGTAGTTGAAGACGTTCTTACAATTGGATTAGCTGCCAAACTTATGCGGTATCTACGCATTCGTGTTTTAGGAGAGCCAAGTACAAGTCAAAAAGAGCCGGGCTATCAATTAGACAACAAAAGTTTATTAGCTGCTACATCCATTAGATCTAGAGAAGATAGCCGCAATAGGTTTAGACACGCTTCAGAAACATCTCGGCTGGAACCTCCTAGAATAACAGAAGAGGGTTCCTTAGATGATCAAGTTGCTGAAAGAGATAGAATCAGGAAACGGGCTGAACATCCTGATGGATTAGATGATTTTAATGAGACTGGTGAGGCTGATCTGCGTGAAGGTAAGACAAAGGCAAACCGTGGGTCGGTAAGGTCTAGAGGGAAAGGGAAGGTTAGCGAAGGTGCTGTGGAGAATGAACACGCATTAAACTCCCCGAGTTTTGGAAGTAGATTTGGTGGACAAGGGAGGAATGTTAAGGACAGGAGCTCATTGAGAAGTTTAGAATCGAAACGGATGCCAGATGTCAAGAAGTCATCTGGAGGGGTAGATGATACTCTGGTTCTTGAAAGAGATGACAGTGATGACTGCTTCCGAGATTGTAAGGTTGGAGCAAAGGATATATCTGATCTGGTGAAGATGGCTGTAAGAGCTGCTGAAGCTGAAGCTAGAACAGCAAATGCTTCTGCTGAAGCCATCAGAGCTGCTGGTGACGCTGCTGCTGAACTTGTTAAAACTGCAGCATTGGAGGTGTGTATTTCACATCAAACAGTCTTGTTTTTTAAATATGTTTTCTTAATATAGTTAAGGTATTTATGGTTTATTTGGCCAGGAATTTGAAAAATCAAATGATGAAGAAGCTGCGGTGCTCTCTGCGTCTCGAGCAGCATCTACAGTTGTTGATGCAGCCAATGCTACTGAAGTTTCTAGGTTGGTAATTCCTGTTGGTTCATATTAGATTATTTACTTTTTTTTTATAAATACGTATTAACTTGCTAAAATGTATCATGGCTGATTGTAGGAATCACAGTAGTAGTGTTGACGAGTCGGCTAATTTGAAAGAGCCAGAACCCGAGGCAAATGAGGAGGTTGAGGAGTTCTTCATCCCAGATAGCGAATCCTTGGCAAAGCTAAGGGAAAAATTATGTATCCAGTGTCTAGAGATATTAGGAGAATATATTGAGGTTCTTGGTCCTGTGCTACATGAGAAAGGGGTAGATGTCTGTCTTGCCTTGCTGCAACGAAGTTCTGATCTTAAAGAAGCGTCACAGATTGTAGTGCTTGTACCTGATGTGTTGAAATTAATCTGTGCCTTGGCTGCCCACCGAAAGTTTGCTGCATTATTTGTTGACCGTGGCGGTATACAAAAGCTTCTTGCACTCCCAAGGGTGCCTGTGACTTTCTTTGGTCTCTCTTCTTGTATGTTTGCAATTGGTTCACTCCAGGTACATGCAACCACAAATGCTAGAATCTTGATCATCTGCATGCATTCTCTATGCTAAATATTGTCATGCTTATGTAATAACTCATCTAACTAAGGTGCTCTTTAGGTAATAATGGAGCGTGTATGTGCCCTACCATCAGATGTCATCCATCAGTTAATTGCGTTAGCTCTTCAACTTCTCCACTGCTCCCAGGACCAAGCGAGAAAAAATGCAGCTTTATTTTTTGCTGCTGCTTTTGTCTTCAGAGCAGTATTGGACGCTTTTGATAATCAAGATGGTCTTCAGAAGCTGTTGAAGTTTTTAGGTGAAGCTGCATCTGTGAGATCCGGGGCTAGCTCAGGAACAGTAAGCCAGCCCACACCAGGATCGCTAAGAAACGAGCGAACTCCTTCAGAGGTATTGACATCATCAGAAAAGCAGATAGCTTATCACACAACTGTTGCATTGCGGCAATATTTTAGGGCACACCTTTTATTGCTTGTGGATTCAGTTCGTCCAAGTAAAAATTTTAGAAGTGCGGCACGGAATATTTCAAGTTCTAGGGCAGCCTACAAGCCACTAGATATAAGTAATGAGGCTATAGATACTGTAATGCGGCAAATACAGAAAGATCGTAAGCTCGGTCCTGCATTTATGAGAGCTCGTTGGCCTGCTGTTGAAAAGTTCTTGAATTGCAATGGGCATATCACCATGTTGGAGTTGTGTCAGGTGGTTCTTTTGAATTTTTATAGTACGCATGTAATCTCTATATTTTTCACTGTATAATGTATAACTAACTCCTTTCCTTTCATATTAGGCTCCGCCCGTTGAGCGATACCTGCATGATTTGCTTCAATATGCATTGGGTGTCCTGCACATTGTTACTTTAGTAACTGATGGCCGTAAACTTGTTGTAAGTGCTACTGTGAGCAATGATCGTTCAGGTATAGCGGTCATTCTTGATGCAGCTCATGGTGCGAATTACGTTGATCCTGAGGTAAACACTTGTAAATTGTTGGCCTTTCCTTTTACCAAAGGGCTTGTAGTCCAATGATACCCTATGCTGTGTGAGAATGCTCTCTAGGACACGTAAGATAGATTTATGGTCTATATATAGTTAGTTACCAATGTGTTTTGGTATGGGTCGAAATGTGCCGGGCCAGATGGGCCCGAAACACTTTTTCAGTAATAGCATATACATTGTTTTGGGAGGGGTCTTTTTTTTTACCTTATATAGATTGATAACACACTTTGGATAGCTTTACACGTTTGACCTATTACGAAAGTGAATCTTAGAGCAAGCCTTGTGTTTTTTATCCTATTGAACTCATACTTTGTATATCACTTGTACAGATTATTCAACCCGCACTGAATGTTTTGGTCAATCTTGTTTGCCCTCCACCCTCAATCAGTAATAAACCAGCTTGTGCGCAAACATCAAATGCTCCTACGGAGACAACTGTTAACCAGAATGAGCCTAGAGAACGGAACGGAGAACCTGGTCTGGGTGACCGAAGTGCAGGGGGGGCACATGGTACACCAGGTACTGCTTCTGGGTTAGTTGGTGATAGAATATCTTTACGTGCTGGAGCTGGTACTGGTCTTGCCGTAGACATGGAACGAACTTTTCGTCAAGCAAGAGAGGCTGTCCGAACCAACAATGGTATCAAAGTTTTACTTCAAATTCTTCAGCCACGTATAATAACACCATCTACCTCCCTCGACTGTCTTCGTGCTCTAGCATGTCGAGTCTTGCTTGGTTTAGCAAGAGATGATACAATTGCACATATATTAACAAAACTTCAGGTATAATTCCATCTACATATACATTAATAGAGTGATCTATCATATGTGATTCTTTGGGTTCATTTTTTATATTCTCGTTTTAGGTTGGGAAAAAGTTATCAGAACTTATAAGGGATTCTGGCAGCCAGACACCTGGCGGTGAACAGGGTAGGTGGCAGAAAGAACTTTCTCAGGTGGCAATTGAGCTGATGGCGGTATGTATCTCGTTTTACTAATATGCCGTTTTGGCTTACGTGAGGTTTCATGTAATTTATTTATAAATGATGTTAAACGTTGTGTACTGCAGATTGTAATGAATCCAGGCAGAGCGAGTACATTAGCTGCTACCGATGCTGCTACTCCAACTCTCCGGCGCATTGAGAGAGCTGCGATAGCTGCTGCCACTCCTATTACATACCATTCCAAGTACTTACTTCTTTCCATATCTTTGCTCATTTTTTATTCCTCCCATGGGTTTTTCTTTGGGAGTTTTCTGTCGCCAAATGTTTGTTTTTGTATTGATGTGTTGTGAATCAAAAATCTTGTAGGGAACTTTTACTGCTGATACACGAGCACCTACAGGCATCGGGCTTATCAACAGCCGCATCTGCACTTTTGAAAGAGGCTCAGTTAACACCTTTGCATTCACTAGCTGCACCGTCATCTCTAGCTTATCAAACCTCTGGTCAGGAGAGCTCGTCAGTACAGATTCAGTGGCCATCTGGGCGCACCTCTCGCGGATTTTTTGCTACAGAAAAACCTAAACCACAAGAAGAATCAAATGCAAAACAGGATTCGTCTTTGTCTTCGAAGAGGCGGCCATTGGTTATATCATCTTCAGTTGGAGTCCAGTCAAAAATGACGTCTTACTTTCAAGAGTACCCGTCTCCATCAAGCAGCAGAACTATTAATTCCTCAAAGAAGCCCCCTGCTGTTCCGGTCATATCAGAAGAAAACCCAGTGGACACGGAAAGTGTATTAAAAACACCAATCATATTGCCCTTAAAGCGTAAGCTGACTGAATTAAGAGATGTTGGAGGATCACACTCAAGCAAACGACTTAACACCAGTGACCAAGGTTTCCGCTCTCCAGTGAGTTCAACACCAAACATCAATCGTAAAGGCAGTTTGCTAGGTGACACTCCTATGTTTACTTCAT
This sequence comes from Artemisia annua, assembly GCA_014162995.1. NCBI lineage: Eukaryota > Viridiplantae > Streptophyta > Magnoliopsida > Asterales > Asteraceae > Artemisia > Artemisia annua. The sequence continues at coordinate 73,271 of LBNU01035831.1, read as the reverse complement.
CAAGCTCTTTTAAAGATCATTGTAAAACACCAGCAAGTGTTGGTATTTCTGATGCCTTGGATGATAATCAGGCTACACAAAACCATGGACTACCACTCGACCATCAATCCTCTACTTCTGAGAGATTAACTTTGGATTCAATTGTAACTCAGTATCTGAAACACCAACATCGCCAATGCCCCGCTCCAATAACGACATTACCACCTCTTTCTCTTTTGCATCCACATGTCTGTCCTGAATCAAAACGAAGCCTTGATGCACCCTCAAACATCACTGCCCGTCTTAACACACGTGAATATAGAAATGTATATGGTGGTATCCATGGAAGTCGAAGGGACCGCCAATTTGTCTACAATAGATTTAGGCCATGGCGGACATGCAGGGATGACAATGGTGTCTTATTAACTTGTATTTCTTTTCTTGGAGATTCTTCCCAAATTGCTGCTGGTAGCCACTCCGGGGAACTCAAGATTTTTGATGCAAATAACAATAATATGCTTGAGAGCAGCCCTGGTCACCAGTTCCCTTTGACTATGGTCAAATCCTTCTTTTCAGGAGATACACAATTACTTCTCTCTTCTAGTTCACATGATGTACGGTTGTGGGATGCGCCTTCTGTTTCAGCTGGACCCAGATATTCGTTTGATGGTATTAAGGCTGCAACATTCAGTCATTGTGGGACCATGTTTGCAGCACTTTCTTCTGAGATATCCCAACGGGAGGTTCTATTATATGATGTTCAGACGTGCAAATCTGATCTGAAATTCACGTATCCATCTTCTAGTGGTTCCACAAAAGGGCTTGCTTATTCTCAGGTTCACTTTAGCCCTTCAGACTCCATGGTTCTATGGAATGGCGTCGTGTGGGATCGTCGATCTCAAGAAAAGATTCATATGTTTGATCAGTTTACTGATTATGGCGGTGGTGGTTTTCATCCTGCTGGTAATGAGGTATGTTTGACTTCTTACTGCATAAATATTTAGAGGTATTTTGCTGCGTGTATGACAGATTTTGAAACATAAGTTATGTTTCTGGGTTTTGTTAGCTTTTGGTTTTTAGGCCTGTAAGACCGATTTGGAGATCTTGTTGGTTTATTTTGTGACCTCTCGGGGGGATGTTTGGACTTGCATCCTTCTGATTATTTGAGTTTTAATGTTTACACGATGTTCAGTTTTTTAAAATAAGGAGTATCTTTGTCAATTAATATCATATTATCTTAACTTCTTAAGTAAACATAATTTGTAATCAAAGTCGGTCATTTTCAAAACGCAGGTCCAAACACCCACTTAAGAAACTAACACGGGCATAACTGGTTTTTGTAGGGGTTCTATATGTTGCTTTTTTCTGATGATGATATATACTTTGTTTTAACAGGTGATTATAAATTCAGAAGTCTGGGATCTTCGGAATCGAAGGCTTCTCCGCAGTGTACCCTCATTAGATCAGACAGTGATAACTTTTAATGATAGTGGTGACGTAATATATGCAATCCTGAGAAGAAATTTAGATGAGGTCACTGCAGCATTTCAACCACGACGTGTCAAACATCCCCTCTTCGCTGCTTTCCGAACATTAGATGCAGTCAACTACTCGGACATCGCCACCATACCCGTAGACCGTTGTGTACTCGATTTTGCAGCCGAACCCACCAACTCTTTTGTCGGGCTGGTGACAATGGACGATCAAGATGAAATGTATTCTTCAGCCCGAATCTATGAAATTGGTAGAAGAAAACCCACTGACGACGACTCTGATCCTGATGATGCTGAAAGTGAAGAAGAGGATGAAGATGACGAGGACTTAGATGAGGACGTGTTGTTAGGAAATGATGAGGATGGTGATGATATGAGTAATGATGAAGTTGATTTGAGTGATCTTGATGATGATGATGAGGATGCTGATGATGACGAGGATGATGGTGATTTTATGATGGATGGTGTTGACTTTGGCGGAGGTGGAATATTTGAGATTATAAGTGGAGACGAAGATGGAGATGAGGATGATGACGAGGATGAGATGATCGAGTCTATGAGCAGTGGCGATGATGAAGATTTCAGGGGTTTATTTTGAAGTTGCATCATTTGAAGTGAGTGTATCATAATTATATTTATTTTTGTAACAGGTTGTAGGATAGAAAAGTATACCTTTCCTATCTCCAAATTTTGATCGTGGCACATCTTCAAAGTCGTTTAATAGATGTTTATTTATTTACAAAAGATGGGACTTTGGTTCAGATACTCGTCTTTTTAGTTTGGTAACTTTTTCATTGGCTTGGTCTTATTATGGGTGACATAAATTTTGACATGATCTGATGAAACTGGCACAAATAGTTGGGCTAGCGTGTTGTGTCTTACTGTCTTACGCAGAGTGAAGTGCCGCCTTAGTCTAGTTAGCTTTTAGTTTGCGTTAGCCGGTCAATGGTTTGGTTGAGTTAATCGTCGGTTAACGTAAATGGGTACACAAGTCTGACAACTCATGAAACTAAATAAATCAATCGACATAAGATGAGTGGGTTTGGTTGTACGAAACTTAAATGGGTCAAAGTTGAGTAAATTTGTAACGAGTAGTTTCATTTGAGTTTGCCAACAAATTTGTCCATTGACAAAACAACGGTATTCCACAACAGAACCTCTTTAGGTCTTGATTGAAGTCGATTTTGCCATAGGTCATCTGTAATTGAAGTCGATTGAATCTCCAAAAGCCGAATCATTTTGATTACTTTCACTTGTTAAGACCCTGTTCCGAATCTCCTTTGGAGTTCCTGTATGCTAGACTCTGATTCGAATGAGTCAAATGATGATTCACCATGAGTTGATGAACTCGTCATCCGCTGTAGATATATTCTTCCTCATCACACCTAATGCAAGAAGCAAAACAAAAAGAACAATGTAACCTTAACCTATTTACCTTTCACATCACAAGATCTTCCCACAGATATACATTTAAAGCAAGTTTTTCTTTGTTACCATGGTATACTTCTGAATAAGATCTGCTTTTTATTTAAATTTACCCGTTGTAGCCTTTTTTTAAAAGGTAATCCCCACCCCGATGGCTATAGTCGAGCAGAAACTTTTCAAAAAATCGTTCCTCTGTTACAAAATAATCCTAAGGTACAAAGTCATCTCTTAATAAAAAAGCATAATGATCGAATGAAAAAATATTGTTATTTTCAACAGGACAATTGTAAAAATATGTTTATATAGTATCATTATAGATATATCATCAACTGAAATACTTTGTTGGTTTAATCAAAACGAAAGATCTCCTCATAAAATCGAAATAATCAGATACGTATCTCTTGGATCAGTAATCAATCTACTACGAAGCGAAGCCTGTAAATAAAGAACGAGAAATATGTTGTTAACCAAAGCAAGTTATATATTTTGAAATTTGTAACATTAAGAACCAGAATTAAGGTGGTCATTACCTCGATTCTTGCTCTTCGACTTTGTGCAAAACCTGAAACTGGTTTTCTCTCAGCTAGAACTGCAAGCTCATCATGCCCATCTTGCTTCTTCCGTTTAAGGAAATCCTTGTAACCTTCATAGTTTACTCCCTCCGTTTCAAAAAAAGTATAGCCTAAACAATGTTGTCCCACTTTTCTCTCTAGATCGATATATGATAAGTTGCAAAATATGAATAAGTAAATCTATAATTTCATTAACCTTGAATTCGTGTACATGTTTACATATATATAGTTTCTGAAACGTTGCCAAGGAAGCAACGCATCCTTTCGTCTTTGATCCTAATCGACTTAACAACCATTCGGTTATTAGGTTTCTAATTAACATATTTGGTCCTCTAACTTTAAATAATAATAATAAAGAACAATGATAAAGATTATCGGGTCACAAACAAATGACACATACTTTTAGGATTATATGATATATTTTAGCAGCTTCCGGTATGGACCAAATTTAGCAGCTTCCGTGGATTAGGGATATCGTGCTAGTTCTTTTGAGTAATAATCAAAAAAGCATAATGATTGAAAGAAAAAAATGTTGTTATTTTCAACAGAACAATTGTAAAAATACGTTTATATGCTATCATTATAGATAGATCTTCAACTGAAATACTTTGTTGGTTTAATCACAAAACGAAAGATCTCCCCACAGAATCGAAATAATCAGATACCACTACTACATTCGACGGCTTCCCCATCGACTTTTTTGCCACAATCCCGTCGCCATGTCGAAAAGTTTGGCCATTATATTCCCGTCGACATGTCGACGGGATAATTTGAAACCAAAAAATTCAACGCGGCCTTGCTCGGTCAAGCGTGTTTTTTGTCGTTTTGTGTGTTATGCCGTCGACTTTCTGTCGACGGGATTGTATTCGTCGCCTGTTCTCCTATTTCTTGTAGNCTCCCCACAGAATCGAAATAATCAGATACGTACCACTTGACTCACCCCTAATCAATCTACTACCAAGGATAGCCTGAAAATAAAGAAGGAGAAAAATATGTTGTTAACCAAAGCAAGTGATATATTTTGTAGTTTGTAACATTAAAAACTAGAATTAAGGTGGTCATTACCTCGATTTTTGCTCTTCGACTTTGTGCAAAACCTGAAACTGGTTTTCTCTCAGCTAGCATATTAAGCTCTACGCGAAGGAAATCCTTATCACCTTCATAGTTTACTCCCTCCGTTTCAGCTAAACAAATTAAATGACACACAAATTTAGGATTATATAATGATTACATGTATGTTTGTTACGATATGGACAAAATTCAGCAGCTTCCATGGATTAGGCGTATCATGCCGGTTCTTTTGAGTAATATATTTAGAAATGCCCTATTGCCCTTTGATTTGATTTGTTCAATACTTGGATGTGAACAATTTCATAAACAAAAAAAATTCATTTTAAAAGTAGAATTAATGTGATTTTATGATTTTGTTTGCAATTTTGGAAGTGGAGTATTTTATGAAACAATCTATAAAATAACAACACAAACATCTATTTGGAAATGAAAATATATAGTCAAACCTGAAACCTGATGAGGATCCAAACCGTAACCAGTAACCTGATGATGATGATCAAAATATTTGGTTCAAGTGTTGTAACTTAAAATATATATACGTGTCTCAAAAATACCACAATAGCCAAACGTGCCTACAGCATCCGAGACAAGAAACGTGATTTGTTGATTTGCAGGACCAAATTTGGACAAACCCATATCTGAGATCCTAGCATTCCAATTTTCATCTAATAGAATATTGGAGCTTTTAATATCGCGGTGCACCACTCTCTGATGGGTTCCAAAAGAGCTATGCAGGTAAGCAAGTCCACGAGCCGCCCCGATGCATATATTTAAGCGTTGAGTCCATGTTAGATCCTCACTATCTAGATACAAGTCAAGACTTCTCCTAGACGCATACTCATACACGAGGATCTTCTCGCCACTCTCATCACAAAACCCTAGAAGAGAGACAATATTATCATATTTGTAAAGGGAAAGCATGATAATCTCCTTCCAAAACTCGGGGTCTCCTTGCCCAAATGCACGATTTAAGCGTTTTAAAGCAACAACGGTATGCCCCTTGGAATGGACTAGTTCTCCCTTATACACTTCCCCAAATCCTCCTTTCCCGATGCAATTTGCATCAGCAAAGTTGTTGGTTGCTAATTTTATGGCTTCTAGTTTTATTTTGAGGTGTTCAAACTGTTTTGTTACCAACTTCATTTTGACAGTTGAACAAAAACAAAAGAATGGCAAGTTTAAGAGCACCAAAAATAAAAGCCAGAGAGCTTTGAATCAGCTTAAATTGCATCTGCTTTCAAATGGTATGAACAGCATACATACAGATTAGGACCAAATATATATTATAAAAGTCAACGATTACATAGTTCATAATTTATCACCAAAAGATTATGCTGCCAGTTTTCAAAATGACTCAGTCAGTGGTATATAATAAAAGGGATGATGTACAACTTGTTGACAAAAAAAATGTCTTCTCGTTAAAAAAATAAACATGCCAAGCTATACTTTTCTTTTCTTAATGAAGGATTCCTCTTAGCCAAGTAATTTTTGCATCGGTTTAGTCTAATTAGCTTTATCATCAAGGTTTATGTTAAGAAGTCCATGGTGTATATGTGGAATTAACTTATAGTTTGAAGAAACAGAAGACAAAGGTTAATTTTTTGTATTTTTAGTGAGTAGAATTTGGAAACCTGGTTAACTTAATGAGTTAAATGAACGAAACTGGTTAGCTTTGTACGTACACCGGTAAATTTAGTATGGAGCTGAAATCATTAGTTTTAAAGCATTGATAAACATATTTCACTACTTTCAGTGTTAAGCTGATTTTGCAATTTTACTGGTTGAACCGTTACCATAACTCAATCCTATATATACATACTAGATCTAATGCCCCTCCCATGGTCCATGGACGGGCTAGTTTTATGCTACGCTTGAAAAACTTAAATCATATTTATTTGTAAGTATATACTGGATAAAGCAAGCCATACTGTTAGTGTAGCCATATTGTTAGTGTATGGGTTATGATTTTGAAAAATGAAGGCATATATGAGGCAATCAAGATGCAAAATAAAGCCAGTCGCATTTAGTTTCTAATAAGTTGACATTGCTTGTCCATTAAATTATCATCTTTGCATTGTTCTGATATATAATTAAACAATTCGAGTTTAGGTAAGAAAGAACATTAAATATGGAAGACAAGATGAGAATTTTTAGCTTGCAACTGTTGGTGATTTTAGTGTCATCAACTATTTTAGATAATTACGATTGATTTCATATTATGCTCGGATACGAGTTAGAGAAGTGTGGAGTTCACACTCATTGAGCTAATATGTTTCCGATCAGACAAAGACCTAGGGGTCAAGGGGCAGCTCCCCTTGTTGGGATCCCGCTCCTAAGTTAGCAGGTGGGGGTCGAGGGGAAGCCTCCTCTCGCGGGGTTTGGGGCAACGCCATAAAACCTAAAGGATTTCATGTTACCCCTCCATCAATAGGGTCGAAATACTTCATTTGAAAAGTGAACTTACATGATTCAACGAAGATATTCAAGATTATCATCACACCCTATCCCCAGTTTCTAACAAACGAATAAAGTATTTTGTGATAATCATGGTCGGAGGAAATACAGTTAAGGAGATGACTGCTAACTTTGGAAAACTCGATAAATTTGAAGGGCATGATTTCATATGGTGGTAGAAGAAGATGTACTTCCTTTTAAAAACATTAAAGGTTGTGTATGTTCTGTCTATCCTTATGCCAAAGTTGTTGGAGGATGATATGGTTGAAACAATCAGACGCAGATCGAAGTGGAAGAACGATGACTACATCTGTAGAGGACACATACTAAACGGTATGTATGAACCTCTGTTTGATATTTATGAGAACACGGAATCTGCAAAGGAATTGTGGGATTCTCTTGAATCCATGTACATAGAATAGGATGCTTCTAGTAAGGTTTTATTTGTACGTAATTTCAACAATTATAAGATGGTAAAGGCCTGCCATGGAACAATTCAACGAACTCCTTTAAATCTTTGGACAATATACACAACACAATCTGAAAATTGAGCTAGTTGTTTTGCTAATAAATCTTAACAATATTGCAAAATTTAGTTATATATATTAAAAGGTAAAAATGCATAGAAAGGCGATTAAATTTCAATAAAAATCATTAAAAACGAGGCGGTAATTTATAATAAAGTCCAAAACTTTAGAAAATAATACTCTTGCCGTCACTAATAATTGTCCCCATATAAGAATCACACATTTTAAAAAAGTGAGACTAGCTGTGTTTGGCGACGCAAATTATTAAGAGATTATAGGGGCTACAGCTTCTTTTTTTTTTCACAAAATAATCTCTTCTTCAAAAAGTAGTATCGTTTGGCCGATAAGATTAAGAAAGATTATAAGAAAAATAATCTTTCAAATTAAAAGCTGATCCAACCAACTTTTGAGAAAAGACTAGAGATTATTTTTTGTGTAATTACCATTTTAACCTTCTTATTCATATTGGTTTGTTATTTGTATGTCCAATTACGTCATTTTACACTTTTAATCTACAATTACAGCTAGTTTGACAAACACTACTAAAAAAAAAAAAAAAAAAAAAAACCCTACTCCCTCCGTCCCAAAATGATTGTCCTCTTTTGACTTTTTAAAGTCTTATTTTTTCAACTTTAATGTTAAATATTTCCGTTTGTGTTATATAATAGTTGCTGTAAAATATATGAATGGATTGGTTTTAAAATGTATTTTTCATTCATATAATTTTCATCAAGTATTGTTTAACACAAATAAAAATATTAAAGATTAAAGTTGATAACGAAAGACTTTAAAAAGTCAAAAGAGGACAATAAATTTGAAACGGATAGAGTACATTTTTTATTTTTTTTTCAGCACCAGCACCAGCACCAGCACCAGCAATTTTTGTCAAACACACTCCAATTTCATTCTTATCTTTTTAAAGCTTTTTGATAGAAGCGAGGGTTACTCAGATATGCAAATGCATACAAAAGACATATTTAGGTAATTTACTATTTAAAATGATGACATATAGGCTCAATACGTGTTTAAAAGAACAACTTTCACACATAGTATCTGTCAGAGTGTGTGAGGTTTGGTGTTTGCTGCAACTTGATAGTATGTATTTAGTCTTGATAATTATTGGTGTGTCGAATCCACCCATATGAGGCATATTGTACTGTTAGTAGCATAGGTTTGTGGATGAGTTTCNAAAAAACCCTACTCCCTCCGTCCCAAAATGATTGTCCTCTTTTGACTTTTTAAAGTCTTATTTTTTCAACTTTAATGTTAAATATTTCCGTTTGTGTTATATAATAGTTGCTGTAAAATATATGAATGGATTGGTTTTAAAATGTATTTTTCATTCATATAATTTTCATCAAGTATTGTTTAACACAAATAAAAATATTAAAGATTAAAGTTGATAACGAAAGACTTTAAAAAGTCAAAAGAGGACAATAAATTTGAAACGGATAGAGTACATTTTTTATTTTTTTTTCAGCACCAGCACCAGCACCAGCACCAGCAATTTTTGTCAAACACACTCCAATTTCATTCTTATCTTTTTAAAGCTTTTTGATAGAAGCGAGGGTTACTCAGATATGCAAATGCATACAAAAGACATATTTAGGTAATTTACTATTTAAAATGATGACATATAGGCTCAATACGTGTTTAAAAGAACAACTTTCACACATAGTATCTGTCAGAGTGTGTGAGGTTTGGTGTTTGCTGCAACTTGATAGTATGTATTTAGTCTTGATAATTATTGGTGTGTCGAATCCACCCATATGAGGCATATTGTACTGTTAGTAGCATAGGTTTGTGGATGAGTTTCACAACAATTGGCAATTATGAATTTCAAACATTTAGTTAATCAAAGCATGATAAATGAGTAGGTAGAATTGGATAGTTAGCAAGGAATAATCTAGATAAATGCGTTTTCCCTCTTATTGTTTGCACCAAATTTACTTTTATCTTGTTATTTATTTTCTTGCAATTTTAGGATAATATTAGTCTTAAAACAAATCTCACTCAAACCCGATATTTTTACTTGCTTTCATAAAATATAGAAATACAAAAACTAATGCTCTTCTGCCTTTAGATCAAATTGTTATACATCTCAAACGTACATCACTATTCTACTAGAGAACGATCTTCCCCCGCACTAGGCCAAAAATGACCTTTCGTCACACATGGTCATTTTTGAACGGTCACACGATGACATTTTTACGTGACTAAATGTACCAGCCTTAAATAAACAGCCACACTTGATCCGACTTGTGTGACCATTTCGTAAAATATTTGTCACGCATTTGTTTATATATGTGACTAGAGGGTAACTGGTAAATATTTTTCGATCATTTAGTCACTTTTAATTTGCGACGTGTGACCGATACAAATTAGCTTTAAGCATTAGTCACACTACAGATGACTTAGGATCAAATGAGAAGAAAGTATAAAATGAGAAGGATGAGAAATAACAATAACCACATATTAAAGATGCATCGAATTGAATTAGATGCATCCATAATCTTTTAGATGCACCATAATCTATTTTCTAGCAAAAAAGTAGATGCATATGCATATATTATATGCATTTCATCAAATTAGACGAATCATATATATTTTTCGTTCTCTGCGGGTCAAATTTGTTGTTATTACTACTTTGCATCATTTTCACTTCAAAATCACTTTCGAAACTTATTGAGATGCATCTAAATGAATAGAGATGCATCTTAATCAAGTCGATGCATCTCAAATGTGTGGTTATAGTTATTTCTCATTCTTCTCATTTTAAGTTTTCTTCTCATTGGATCCTTACTCTATGAATATGTGACAAATATATGTCACACAATTGAAGAGTGTGACCAAAATAGATATATGGTCACATGAAGTAATTGTGTATGTGGCTAAATTATATAGTCAAGTTTGTCACACACTATTTAAACGTGACTAAGTCGTATAGTTAAATTTGTCACACATTATTTATAAGTGACTACTAAATTTTTACCAAAAAATCAAATTGCCCTCTCAACTTTTCACAAACCCCGCCTAAATTTTCCTAAATTTTCCCCAAAAATCAAATAGACCCACCACCCATCTTTATCTTCTTCTCAGATCTATAAGCCAAAAAAATAAAACTAAACCTCCCCTCCTCACAGATCTATCAACCCTAAATCTCTTCCACTTTTTGTTAAAATTACCTACACTCAACAAACCGACATAGAAGAATCAACAAGAATCAACCCTAAATCTTTTCGAGATATCATCCTCTTTCTCTCTTCTCTGCCTCCAACCACAAATCCCATTTGTTTAAGCTTATTTGTGGGCTTATTTTTTTTAGACATATGGGTTATTATATTATAAGGTTCTTATGATATAAGTCTCAAAATAATCTGGAAAGCCGAAATTATATAAGCTCATAGGCCCACAAATAAGCTTAAACAAAATATATGTGATTATGAGTGTTGTTTTTATGTTTGAATATGAATATGTTTTGTGTGTAGATTGTTGTTGGAAGAACCGGGACTGAAATGTTGACTAATGAAGCTGGTGAAGTTACTAGGTTGCTGTTACTCTAAATGCTTTTTTTTCCTTTAAATTTTAACTTTATACATATTGATTTTGACTTTTGAGTGAAAGATTAGTAGTTTTTGGAATGATGATTTAAGTGGGTGAAAAGCTTTTTATTATTTATATATGCAAGGGGGTATTTGGGATTGCTTATATATTTACTTATTTAGCAGAAGTCACCTGATTGTGCTTATCTGCTTATGGTGAGGTAAAATAAGCAGATAACTGCTTATTCTATTCATCTATTGTATTTAGAGTGTTACAACTTTTCTTTAAAATAGACATATCCAAACACAAGTTCTAAAGTACTTATTTATAAGAAGAAAATATAAGCAATCCCAAACACCCTCTAATATATAAACTTTTATGTTAGGAATATGATATCTCTTTATGCTTGTGGATACTGTGAGAACCGTCACCAAGTCAGGTTAGTCATCATTGACTTTTGACCCAACTTTTGACTTTTGTTTAGACATATGTGTATACGTGTTTCCTGAGGCATAGAACTTGAGCATTTTAGGATTTATGTGGTTTAGCCATATCTTTTCCTTTTAGTCGTACTAGTTTTGTTTGAATTCCTTAGTACTCACGGCTACCTTAAACATTTGGGAAATTCTTATATCGTACTATTAAGTTTCGGAATGCCTACCGATACCATTTATTGGTGATTTGTGCCGTAAATAAACAAACTAAGTTAATAAAAATATTTTATAATGGTAATAATTATAATGTAATAATATAAATTTTGAGACATTTGAAGATCATATAAACACTACTTAAGAGTTACATAACACATTAAAATGTTAATGCACTAAACTAGGAACGTAATACATTTAAATTAACAATAATTAAAGATAAGGCCACCATTAATATGAGTACAAAGTAAAACAAAATAGTTCTTTATCTATTCCTAACGTTAAGTATAAGTATTTAGTCATGAATATCTATTATATTCAAATAATTATATGACCTCAAAAGTTCAAAAGACTCGTATGTTAAATCCTGGTTATTAGATACTCGGTCCTCAACTCCCCATCAAATCCCGTTTTGTACGACTAGTTGGTTTAAGATACTTTGATATAACTACATGCTCATTATGCACTCCTTTTATAAATATCTAAAACAATGTTAACTTATGTTTAAATGTACATATATAGGAATCAATTATGCATGGTACTACTACCCTACTACAACCATATGATAAGTACTAGCTTCAAGACCCGCCCGATGGGCGGGCTAGTTTTATCAGTTTATTTTGACAATTAACATATTACATACTAAAATAAAATATCAATATACCATAAGAATAAAGTATACATTAAAAAAAATCATAAGATAGAAGATAATAATTGTAATACAATAATTTAAATAAAAATACATCAAAATACATAGAAAATAAAAATAATTAAATGGTTTAAAGACGATGCAACACTTCTTTGTAGACCACATTAGGAGTTTCATCAGTGTAGTTGCCATCTCTATCACAACAAAGTACTTTAAGACTTCCCTTGCTCTTAACTCTCGAAAGAGCAACATATAACTGACCATGAGAAAAGACAGGACGTTGTAGCAATAATCCAACCTGAGATAACGTCTGACCTTGGCTTTTGTTTATGGTCATAGACTCATAGCAAAACAAACAGAAACAGGAAATTATCTTCTATTCAACTTGAAGGGCATTTTAGTATCGGACGGACTTATGACCATACGGGGTATAGCACACACTGTTCCAACCTTTCCACCTGAAATGATCCGTGCTTCTATATTAATAGTTCCCATACGTAATACTTGTAACCTTGTGCCGTTACAAAGACCATCCCTTTGGTCAATGTTTCTCATACACATGATAGGGGCACCTACCTTCAATACCAGTTCATGGTGCGAAATACCTGACATACAAATGCTTTTAAGAAATTCAGAAGTGTATAAAGACTCGTCAACATTGAAATCCACATCCGTATTGCTTACTGAATCCGAACTATAGTATATACGTTCTTCTCCTGAAATCATAGACATCATATGTTTGTTAACTTTATCCACTTCGTCATGTGTAAATGATAACATTTTACAAATGATAAGTTACACAGATATTGATGCTTTTTAATTTTTTTTAGCTGCACTTATCCTATAAAAACATTAAAAGTAACTTAGATTCAAATGATAACATTTGACAAATGATATGTTAATCTTACTAACTTAGATTCAAATGATAACTTATATTCAAAAAAATTCAAACAACATATGCTAACTTAGATTCAAAAAANGACTTTAAGTAGCTAGGAATATTGAATTGGCTTTAGATAACAGGGAACCTGAAATTAAGACCTTTAGGAATATCTATTTATAAACTTTATTATAGACATGTAGCCATTTTCCCTAAATATACATGTGTAATCAGTAAGCTAATGAATGGTCATATGCATGGAAATTACTCAAATACATTTATCACATTTTGTATACAAAGACACTAATGACGCAAGTAAATAAGTGCTAATAAGTATATAATAATCCATCATGAGAGCAGTAGTTAGTCTATCACTAATTAATAATTGGTTTCCCAATTCTTATAGATTGGTCGAAGGAGTAATAAGTTGATCACTATTATCGAGTGTGCGTTGATTTCTTAAGATTATTTGTTTGGACTTGTGCACTTGTCATCATTCGTTTCAAGGTGAGTTTTCGTGGCCCCATTTTACTTATGTTTTTCCTTGGGGGAGAATGATACTCAAATCTATTTTAAGCTGTGCTCAATCTCTTATCTTATTTGGACAAGTTGTGTGCTTATAATTATGCTAGGTGCATTAGTAGTGTTATCTGTGTGATCTCATGTCATGGATTCATTTCCACTTGACATATATCTGTGTGATCTTATGCTGTGTGGTCTCATGTCATGATTGACATGGGAGTACTCATGTGTTAGCTCCAGCTGGTAGGCATGCATGTTGTACACTATATACTTTCGGAGATGAAGAGTAAGGCTCACATGTTGTATTCATATTTCGGAGATGAAGAGTGTGATGGTGGTTGATTGGGATGATCTTATTGTGCTACTTGCCCTATGCTATTTTATTATTTGCACACTTGTCCAAAACATTTATGCATGGCAAACTGGTTTATGTTTACTTTAAACCCACGAACTCACCAACTTTATGTTGACATTTTAGAGTATCATTTTCAGGTGATCGATAGTGATTTATTGAAGGCATTTGCATTTCGATGTTATATAGGATTCTCATTTCAAAGACCGAGTTGACCTGGCCAAGACATTTTCTAAAGACTTATAATTTGACAAGATTAAGACTATTGTTTTAATTACGCAGTATTGTAATAAATTATTTATGTAACATTGTAACTCATTTCTTAAATCAAATATGGTGTTGTTCTACTATCTTATGCGATGTTACATTTCGTTGCACCTCGTGTTTCCACTCTTAGCGGGGTGTGACAGAATGGTATCAGAGCCTAAGGTTATAGAGAATGCCGGTTTTTCTAAAATAAAAACCCAACTATAACCAAACTAAAGCTTTTCGTAAAACCCCGAACATGGTACAAGTTGGCTAGCCTAAGCATTTCATCATTGTTCCTAAATTATGCATAGCCTGATCAACTATGCCTAATTCAGGAGGGATCATGGGATGATGGAGGTAGTTATCTTGAATCATGTTTGGTTGGACACAAACCCTAGGTCCCATGAAATTGCACCAGTCGTGTGCATGTGTCTTTGTATTATGTGCTTACTTGCATTCATATCGGTGTTGTTATGCATTATATATGTCATCATTTACGTGATACCTCATGACCTACTACTAGAGTTTAGGGATGCCTTGATTGTGTCATGCCTTGTCTGGTTATTACACTAGTATGCCTTTATATCAGTCGTGCTATCGAAACACTATTTTAGATGCATCCCAACAATGTGTTGTTGGAAGGTCTTATTTATTTCATTTTTAAAATTCTATATTAAATAAGCTATTCTGAACACTAATTTAATGACCAAGTATTTATTTGGATCATATGCCTCGTCTCCCCATACCTTTCACTTTGTGAGCAAGCTTGAATACACTTTGATATGAGATTATCAATAATAAGTTATCACGATATAACACATTCAACGATGAATAACTCTCATAACTCATACCGCTTGATAAGAACCCTTATTGGTAGAGGTGTCGAATTTGATAATCGGTGTACAATTACTCATTGGCATTGTGCTTTTTTTTATAAGTTCTAGACAACCTAGTCACTCTTCGATACAATATCACTACCATATTGGGATATCCATAGTTGGTCAGTTACCATAAGGATATTGATGTCTATGTTTTCACTCGTAATCAAGTCAAACATATCTCGACATAATATTTGATTGATTTATCCATATTCAGGTCACTAATACAACAATTTTCAATTCATTATACATCTTAATGCTGCCTAGATGAGTTGAATACTTGAACTCATGAGCTTCAACTAATGATAAATTCTTAGCATAACCAAACAGTAGTACCCATATTCTATTCTTGAATCTTTTAATTCATTGATCATTAATTTCAACCAGTCATACATTCCTAACTACACGTTCTTCCTCGATGATTTCATTTCAACAGACTTCCTTTAAATCCTTCTTATATCAACTAGGAGACATGTAGTAATGTCTATTCTTATTGTTCGGTCTCTAATTAATACTTCTCATTTCTTTTGACACATGAAGATAGCAACTACATTTACTTTTCCTTGATGATGGATGGTATCACCTTCGTAAGATTTTTATTAACCCCATTCACTTTATTCGTCTCATTATGATATCTTTCCCATGTTTATGTACGTTAGACCTTCTTGGTCAGTATAACGCCAAATACCATATGAGATGAACCGATAATTTCAAAGCAACTCTACGACTACCAAATCCATGGCGTGTGTTGGATACCTCTTCTTTTGTTACCTTGATGCATAACCACTAACTTTCTTTCATTTCGACGATGCATAACCATGATTCTTGTGATGTGTTACAAGTTATCACAAAACTCTTTTTGCATTCAGGATCTACTTCATCTTTTCACACTACATGACTCAAGAAACATATTGAAATCATACAAACCACCTTTTCTAGCAACTCTTGCAATTACCTTATCAGGTCTTGTACCTCTGAAGTATCCATTCAATCACATGTTGTCCCCAACGACTCATCATTGACATGCTGTTGAACATCACTTTATGATAAATACATCAAAGAACTTTTTCCTATTTTTCATTCTTTGCAGTTAACACATATGCCTAATAAGCAAAACAACACTTTTCACCCATTAGGAAAATTTCATATCATATATTATTTTGACTTATAAATCCACCTAACATTTGTAAACCTATTGGGCTTAACTTATAAATTGTTAACGGGCTAAATTTAAAACCTTCTAATTGACTTACTATTGGGTCCATTGTATAAGTAAACTTGGACTAAACTTTTTGGTAAAAATTGGACTAATCGGGCTAGTTGGCTCAATGTAAAAATCAATAACCTGTAAACTAGTAAGACCAGCACACTTGATAAATTGATTAATAACGATTGAGATTTATTAGAACTAGATTTTCAAACATGACTAGTTAAAACCGGAAATTAAAAACGATAACCATTTATATTGATAACTTAAGACACACTTAGAAATCATCGTTTTAAAATAAATATCTTATAACCTAAAACATTTTATTATATACAAACATTTTTAAATTAAAACCGACTAAATAACGGAAGGCAAATATTATTATTTCGACAAAAAGACGAAAAACTACATTTTTATAAATTTTAAATGGACATTTTCTAACAAATTTTTTTATGAGCATTGTTTACATCCACAAATTCTACAATTGATATTCTATCTGGTNCACACATATCAGCTACTGCTTATGCTAATCAAACAACATATGTTAACATATCATTTCCACACATATCATTTGCACACATTTTTGCTTGATTAAAACGGATCATTGGCAATATTAACAAAAAAAAAAAAAAAAATCAAATTCCTATTTGCTTGAATTATTTGCACACATATCATTTCCACATATATATTTTCCTTATTTTAAGGGATTTTCACTCTTAATTAACCTCCCTAATTTACCTCCTTGTGTTTCACTCTTAATTAAACTCCCTAATTTACCTCCTTGTGTTTCTCCCGAATTTGTTGAGATTTTTTTTCGAAATCTTACTAAAAGTAGTGATGTTTCCACGTGTCATTCTTTTAGAATTTTGGGAGAGTTTTTGCATCCAAAAATAGCAATCACACTTGTTCTATATATATAGGTTGAGATTATTATTATTATTAAACTAAGCAAAGAAAATGGAAACAGTTACATCTTTTAATGGGTCAAATATAATATACGTCAAATCCCAAATTTCTCGGTCCATTATCATTTAATACCGCTCCACTTCAGTTGGTAGGTTATACACAATACAAAGAACCTAAAAAAAAATATAATGCGAGAAGAATATGTTGGAGTGACGGCTCTTAATCACATTCTTACACAACGGTGATAGGAGGATAGAAATGCCATAAACTGAGTTTGATTCACATCAAACATGCTACTCAAGTTATGACGTTCATGTTCGTGTTGTTCGTGCCCGTGTTCGCCGCCATGCTTAGTTTTGAGTTCATGTTTATCATGCAAAGTTTTAGAACTTCGTATTGGGTTGGGTATCCGTTCACGGCGGGTATTGCTAGAGTCGAGTGTCCATGAACATGTTTGAGCCGGTGTTCTTAATCGTGCTCGTTTTCATCTCGAACGGTCGCATTTGGCTCAGAGTTGTCCTCGGTTGATATGGAGGTAATTCTTGAGTAAATATTGGGATGATCTTATTGTGCTACTTGCCCTATGTTATTTTATTATTTGCACACTTGTCCTAAACATTTATGCATGGCAAACTGGTTTATGTTTACTTTAAACCCACGAACTCACCAACTTTATGTTGACATTTTAGAGTATCATTTTCAGGTGATCGATAGTGATTTATTGAAGGCATTTGCATTTCGAAGTTATATAGGATTCTCATTTCAAAGACCGAGTTGACCTGGCCAAGACATTTTCTAAAGACTTATAATTTGACAAGATTAAGACTATTGTTTT
>LBNU01035831.1:24260-46710 GCA_014162995.1 Artemisia annua | reverse complement strand
TTTGGACTAAATATTACAAAATGGCCCACCACAAATAAAAACATTCATGTAACCATGGGAGAACAATAGTCACACACAAAATACACATTTCTTTATTTCTAACAGTATCAATGGCTCACACTTATTAACACTTTTAGCCACTTTTTGCTTAACTATATGTGACTAACTCCAAAAAACAGAACACCCGTTGTTTTGACTAAATTCATCACAAACGTCACATTTATTATATTTCATTTGCCAGTAGGACGGAAATAGTCACACAAAATACCACATTTACTTGAATAAAAATCATCTTCAAATGTCACATATATTATAGCTTTATTGTGGCCAGCAAGGACGAACAATAAGTTACCTCAAAAAACATTCATGTGGACAATGTGACTATAAAGTGTTTACGGTCACACATAATGATTAATTCAACAAAATTTGTGCATAATTCGTCACACATATTCGGGTTTTGGTCACTCATTTTCAACGACAATGGTCACGAACTCAACAAGGTCACCATATGCCACCTACGGTGGCGGGACTTTTGGTGACATACGACGAAAAAAACGTGCGTGACTATATGCATATCGTCACACATTTTGGGCGTCACCGAAAGAACTTTTTGTACCAGTGCCGGTTTTACCTATAGTATACTACAACAGTTAGGTACACTACCTAGGGGTTGTAAAACTTCAGTGTTGCAACCGCCGCACTAGCATGTTTTTGATTCTAAACATGAACATGTTTGTAAGTTTACAGCTTCTTTTCTGATTAATATAATTCACCTTTAAAAAGAAAACTTTCACACATAGTTATAATGCAACGAATCATGATAAATATTCATCGACGTCTTTTTTGAAGTATCAAGTAACAATATTGAAAACTTTTTTTTCTTACAACTCGCGTTTATCCATGGAGGTTAAAACTAGCTTCAAAATATAGGATTCTTAGGGCAGTGCCGTGTCACTAAATATAGAAAATTTGGTTGGTAAAGACATTTTGGTCTACTATCTTTAAGAAAAACAATTACCTAACACGCTACTCATGGTTTATGAAACAGTAATATAGATTAAATAGGTTAATGGTAAGACACTTGACCTCATCACAAAAGGTATAAAGCTCAAACTTCCCTAGATACATATTTAAAGGTAGCCAAAGAAAAGGTCGAAAACAGTCAGTGAGGCCACGGGTAACCTGGACATGGAAAAAGCTCATCTGGATTACCAGTTTATAATATACATGCAAGCCGTTGGTCAACACTCTAAAAAATAATCGAAACACCCGTTTGCAAAATGAATAAGATTCAAAACTTGCATGGGTTTGAATGGGTCAACGTATATCTCTTAGAAAAATTCAACTTCTAATTCTATAATGCTTGAATAGGTTAAAGATGCTGACTCACATCCCAATATCCCATATAACCACTCCGCCCGTTTGAATAAAATGGGTGGGTTTGGATTGCGTAGAACTTCTATATATGATGTCAAAGCTGAACATATTTGTAATAATTAAAATTTTGGGACCATTGGTGTGATATGCTTCTGCAGGGCTCCTACTAGCAATTAGATAGGTCGTTTTGTGTTTAAAACTGAACCTAATTAGTTCTAAACGGGTTTGAGTTTTGGGTTTTGGTTATAAGAGATCAGGTATCAAACGGTTTGATTTTTGGGGAAACCCAAACCGAATTTAAATTTTGGGTCTGTACAAAATTTAAAACAAAACCGTGGGTTCTTTAGTTTGGTTCGGTTTTTAGGGTCAGTTTTGGTATTTGGTTTGGGTTGGGGTATTAAAGTTTTGCATCTTTGTAGTTGATTAGCTTGCTTAACACTAAGTAATACATTTTGCACATTAGTCGGATGTCTTTTCTCGAATCAGTCTCTTTACCCTCGAGTTGGGATGTGAGTGTCTGTATCTTACATCTTAATTACATATCCTGCTCCGGCGGAGATAAAATATAGTTGTTTGATAATCTTGTATTAGGTTTTAGCAATAGTTTATACTCTTATTATATATATTACCCCTTAGGGCATCCGCTATGATAGACCTATTAGAGGTTTATAATTGATGAAAGTCATTAATTTTTAAATCTATTGATTGTATAAACCTATTCCCACTACACATAAACTTCTTAAGCTTTATATACATCAAATATATCTCAAATGCATTAAATTGTGAAGAGGTTCAAAATATTAGACCTTTTCATGCCAAGTAAGCATGAAATAGGTTTCTACTATGGTTTGCAAAAGTATAATTCTCTTCATTATATTATAAACCTATTTATAAACCACCATAGTGGATGCTCTTAGTAAAATAAGCTAAACCTATGGTTACCAAAAATACAATGGTGTCAACCACTCAAGGGTGGCTTAGTGGCAAAAGGGCTTGTGACTATCACTCTAAAATGTGTGAGGTCTCAAGTTCAATTCTCGCTAGGTGCAAACAACCTTTAAGTGGTCACGTCAACCTCCTGAAAAGGGAGAGCTTTACCTGGTTTGAGTCTGCGTGACGATGGGTTCAAACCCCGCGGGATTAGTCGGCCAAAAGGTCGGAAACCATGCTTACCAAAAAATAAAAGTAAAAAATATAATGGTGTCACTCGTAGACATGTATGCATGTTGTCAGAGAGAGAATCAGACATACCATTGAGAATTAAACCCCTGCAAACATAGTCATCATTCTCCCATTTGCTCCTCTTTCTTATCTGTTCCACAGTAGCATCATCTCCATGATCCTATGGAATAGCAGTGTTCAGGACATACACAACACTCATGCTAGTCAGCAAGAAGTGCATCTTCTTTTGCCATCTCCTGAAGTCAACACCTTCAAACTTTTCTAGTTTGGAAAAGTTAGCAGCCATTTGCCTCATAGCAGCAGCCATTGATTATCACAAAATAGTTTACTTTGATTGTTGGTGGTTATGAGCCCAGAACAGGGTAAGATAATCAAAGCCTAGCTACGTACCAATTAACTGGTTACCGGATATCACTTGGAATCGTGTTATCACTTTCCAAAGTAAACTATTCGACCCTAATGCCTGGGTATCACGAATATCTACTTGGGACAAGACCAAATGTTTGTTCTTGAATTAGGCACAATTCAACAACCCTTGTGTATATTAGTGTTTATGTTTTCTGTGTGTTATCATGCTCAACAATAATTCCTCTTAAATAGGAAAGTACTCATAGCTAGTCAAATGGAATTATGAGAATTAATCGGCCCATTAATCTCCACATAATTACCCCCATTATAGCCAATGATAGTGGTTACATGACCAATAAAACGTGGTCATAATAGTAGATATAACTGTCATTTGAATAGGTCAAATCAGTTACATTTCATCAGTGGAATCTGCTAGCAGCAGAGTCATCAGCAGAATCAGGCTAGCAGTAGATTCATCAGCAGAATCAACTAGCAGCAGATTCTGCTAGCAGCAGAGTCCTAGCAGCAGATTCACACTAGCACAATCACTATTGAGTCAGGGTAATCAGGGACTTGATGGGTGTACACTCCGTACCTCCAAACCCATTTCCAAGTATGATTTGATCCCTCAAGTGCACTAAATTTTCCAACAACTTGCATGGTTTGGATGGGTCAACGTATATCTCTTAGAAAATTCAACTTCTAATAATGCTTGAATGGGTTAAAGATGCTGACTCACATCCCATATAACCACTCAGCCCGTTTGAATAAAATGGGTGGGTTTGGATTGTACTCCCCCGTCCGTAATAAATGTTCAGTTTGACTTTTCAGAGTTAAACTGGTTCAACTTTGAACTTAAATAATTTTTGTGTTATATAATACATGATAAAAAAATTATACCATTAAAAAATACACTTAAAACCAAATTCACTCATATATTTTGAATAAAATATTATATAACACCCACAAAAATAGTTAAATTGAACCTGTTTGACTTTGAAAAGTCAAACTGGACATTTATTTTGGGACGGAGGTAGTATAAAACTTCTATATATGATGTCAAAGCTGAATATATTTGTAGTAATTAAAATTTTGGGACCATTGGTGTGATTTTCTCACAACGCTTCTCCTACTAGCAATAAGATAGGTTGTCTTGTGTTTAAACTAAACCTAAACCGAAAAGGTTGTGCTTTTGGGCTTTAAAACCCCAATGTGCTATTAGTTCTAAATGGGTTTGAGTTTTGGGTTTTTGTTATAAGAGATCAGGTATCGAACGGTTTGATTTTTGGGAAACCGAACCCAAATTTAAATTTTGGGTCTATACAAAATTTAAAATAAAACCGTGGGTTCTTTAGTTTGGTTCGGTTTTTAGGGTCAGTTTTGGTATTTGGTTTGGGTTGGGGTATTAAAAATTTGCATCTTTGTAGTTGATTAGCTTGCTTAACACTGACTAATACATTTTGCACATTCGTCTGATGTATTTTCTCGAATCAGTCTCTTTTCCCTCGAGTTGGGATGTGAGCGTCTGTATCTTACATCTTAATTACATATCGTGCTCCGGCGGAGATAAAATATAGTTTGATAATCTTGTATTATGTTTTAGCAATAGCTTATACTCTTATTGTATATATTACCTCTTAGGGCATCCGCTATGGTAAACCTATATAGAGGTTTATAATTATCAAAGTCATTAATTTTTAAATCTATTGATTGTATAAAACCTATTCCCACTACACATAACTTCTTAAGCTTTATATACATCAAATATATCTCAAATGCATTAAATTGTGAAGATGTTCAAAATATTAGACCTTTTCATGTCAAGTAAGCATGAAATAGGTTTCTACTATGGTTTGCAAAAGTATAATTCTCTTCATCATATTATAAACCTATTTATAAACCACCATAGTGGATGCTCTTAGTAAAATAAGCTAAACCTATGGTTACCAAAAGTACAATGGTGTCAACCACTCAAGGGTGACTTAGTGGCAAAAGGGCTTGTGACTATCACTCTAAAATGTGTGAGGTCTCAAGTTCAATTCTCGCTAGGTGCAAACAACCTTGAAGTGGTCACGCCAACCTCCTGAAAAGGGAGAGCTTTACTTGGTTTGAGTCTGCGTGACGTTGGGTTCAAACCCCGCGGGATTAATCGGCCAAAAGGTCGGAAACCATGCTTACCAAAAAATAAAAATAAAAAATATAATGGTGTCACTCGTAGACATGTATGCATACTATTTTTGTTACATTTCTGCATACGAATTTATCTTACCGATATTATGCCACCCATTTTATTTTGCTGTGACGAACTCCAAAGCCTCTTTTGCTCATCAAAGCTCCCGATCACAGCAGATTGTGTTCGACGAAGAAGATGAGTTGCAAAAACATCGTAAACTGATTCATGGTTGAAGTCCTTCAATACACTGACTCCTTTCATTTTTGCAGTGTCATCTATAACTTGTCCATCGCTAGATAAATCTCCCTTTGCCTGGATCTTCAAATACTTGATCTCAAACGTCGAATTTAAATACTTTTGATCACTACCAAAAATGATTGCACCTAAAATCTCTCCCAAAAACATATTCTGTAAAGAACATTTCACATTTTAAATATTTTCATCAATATGTTCAAATGCAAGTTGTAGTTCAAATGCATACCATATGTTGATATATGAGATGATTCTGTTGCAAACGATTAAGCCTTATTAACAAGCGTCGAGTGAAAATTGCTTCGGCTGTCATGTTCTTTTGTTGCAACCTTTGTATAATCTCTGGAAATGCATAGACTTTACGTTGCATCGAAAGAGGAATAAGAGTGATAGTAAGTGATGAGTCGAATACCGTCTTTGCAGCCAAAGAGTCAAGAAACATGTTTAGCTCTGCATAATCATTCAATGGAACATTATTCGCGTTACCTTTTTCTTTGTTTCTTTCATAGTCGATATGTCCTCCTAGTATATAAACTTCCTGTAAATACAGAACAGGTCGTTCGTTTGAAAATAACTCACAGAGATGCCTAATATGATGTTTGAACCCACAGCCTTTCACTAGTGGGACACATTTGAGAGTTTAGTGTTACCATCAAAGAAATGAAGGTGAGTCTGACTCACCTGAATGATGGAGCTAGAATTTGTGTCCGAAAGTAGGATATTTGCTAAATTTGTCAATGGTCCGTTAGTTAAGATTGTAATGTTTGATCCGTCATCAATGGACTTCACTAGGGACCTCCAAACTTCTAGTGCTAATGGTTGTCTAAGTTCAGGGGAATCGGTAGTACGAGGAGCTCCAAATTCGACAGAATTTTCCGCTGTAAATCTGAAAATAACAAAATCTAAGCCTTGATTTCATACTTATTCGCACTAGATTACTATTAGAGAATAAAGCCCAAGCCCGGACTGTGGGCTTAGGGTCCATTAGGTTTAATGTCTCTCATGTGATTGTCATTATAAATAGTGGTCACTAATAAACATAATACCTACGGGGTTTAAACTTTCAACATTTTACATGAGTACCTTCTTGGGCTCCTTGGTAGATCACGAGTGAGTCCATAAAGCGTGTCAGTGTCCAAACGGCCACTACTTCCGTGTGGGATAGCCCCTGAATACTTGCAATCACCAATGTTTGCAGACTTTGGATACGATTGATTCAAACCAAATGAATCCCCTAACCCAACAATGATATCATCTCGACCCATCATATGTAACAAGTCATAGACCACGTCGATTGTTGCTGCATTTGCCCATCCTGTTCCTGTTATTAGTATTGCCTGAAAGATAACAAATAAAACATAAACAAGAGTCTATTGAGATTGAGAAAAGTTTAAGGATGAAGTGGTAATATCTAACAAGGATGATCACATTACTTTAAGATCAATTACTTCGACGGGTACTTTTAGTAGATAAAATAGGGCTAAGAAATCTCCAGTGCTCATATCCATATCAAACACGACAATCTTCCCAAGTTTTTTCTCTTTGAAATCGGGTTGATATAGAACTTCTTTGTAATAAGGATACTCGGATGTGAAATTGAACCTGCCTCTATATTGAGGTTGATTCAGTACCTGTGATAGTAGCAAAACTTCTATTATCATCAACTCATAAGACATGGTTCGAAATGATTAATATTAACTTACATTGATAAAACTAACAAAAGATTCATTATCCAAGGAGCTCGTGTTGCCACGATTAGGCTTTGCTCGTGTAGCAACAATCACACGCACAGAGTCCGGTCCAGTGACTTCTTCGATAGAACCATCCTGGTATCATTTATTCAGTTACAAGGTATATTTGAAATGAAACGATTAGCTAAATTGTTGCACTTAGGTGAACATATCACCACTTGTGATTTTAACAAGTAAAGTTACCTTACATAGCCCTTCTTCGTTCTCACGTAAGCAAAATAAATCTTGAATACCTGTTTGAATATGTCCACTATGAACTCCATTCTTGTCCAAGTTGAATTTTGGGACGTCACGGCCATCAAAACATGGATTCGAGCCATCAGATATCCCATAAGGTTTATTCGATGTAACCACAGTAATATTCATGTACTCCAATTCAGCAAACTCATTTTCGTCAAGTTGTTGGTGTATGTTACGCATTGATGATATGGCAACCATTGCCATAAATGAATCCCACAGAAAGAAACTCTGAAAAATCAGGATTAAACTCATTACCAACTCTTCGACACTCGTAAACAACGAGCACCTTAAATGTATTATATACCTTATAGAATTGGTTATCATGCCAAGTATCATGAACCATCTTCAATGACTTGAAAGCATATTGTGCCTCATAGGTCTGTTGATTGTTCTTAAATGTTTCAAAGAACTCGTAAGTAATAGGAATGGTATTCGTTGCATCCAAGGGAACTAGTGTGATTGGAATCCCTGAATGAATTACCTGAAAATGTGAATTAGATATAAAAAAATCCAGTAGCTAAATCCATTTACACTAAAACAAATATACTCGTTGTTGTTGTTTTCTGGCAAATTGCTCACGAGATTAAGGTAAGATCTTGGGATGAAAAGTAGGTAGATTAATGATATGCATATTTGAACAAAAAAGTATATGCCATATGAGTTGTAGTGTTTTGATCGTCGCGTTACCTGGTATGCAGCGAAAGGGTCACAAAAGAAGTTAAACTCTGCATAGGGATTACTTCTGAAGGCTGTAAATATATTACCACAGTCACAACATTGTTGAGGCTGGCAAGATGAGCTTTTCGATCTCACACCACCTCCCATGATGTAAATATGATCTATATTTGACTTCAAATGTGAATTCGACATAAGAAATATAGCAAGATTTGTGAGTGATCCGGTTATTAATACACTAGTTGGGCCTTTTGATATCGTCTTGATCATTACTTGTTGTGTTGTTGCTTGTCGAATAGGTGAGTATCTCCTGCTTCCCTGGTACATAATGGAACGATAACTAACAAGTCACACATATTGGAAGTTAAAATGATGGATATGATTTGTTTTCGTTTCGTGTGTCCTAAAATGAAAATCCTATTTACTGTCGCTCTGGTAACTTCTCACAATTTTAGGTATCATGATCTTTCTATTTTAGCCTCTTTTTTTCTGGTGTGAACAGTCACACTTTGATTGTTTTATAAATGAGTTGGGTAACACATCAATATATTCTACATCATAAATTAAAGTTCTATGGGTTATAAGAGTAAGCTAACACCAAAGAATGCCAGATTAAATATCAGAATTCGGGTGTGTGTGTGAGTGGTAATTAATAACTAAACAATTTGGATATATTCCTTGAATCGTGTAGAGATCACTTTCAGATTGAGTATTCGACCCTATATGCCTCGGTTATCATGAAATTCTCAATTGGATAATTCAGATAATCGCACTTTGTTTCTAAGGCATGAGAGAACAAAGCAATACACAGAAAGTTGTTATGTAAGTCCAGTTTGGAAGAGATCAAGTATGTTATATTAATACAAACAAAAGTTGGTTATATTAGGTTAAAAGCGATTGGTGTGAAGAATCTCGACAAGGGCTCTCTTCTTGAGCCCGCAAGAGGCGTTTCCCCTTAACCCTGCAAGGGGGTGCGGCCCTCTTGACCCCCACACTTGGTTGTGGCGGCATTAGGCTAGCTAGAATGAGTGTGCACTCCGCACATCCAGACTCAACTATAAGCTAAACCTGACCAAACCCCCGATCTCAAGTAAATCTCAATTACACAAAATATAAATGATGACACCAACATTAAATACGTACTTGTGGAAGAAAGCTTCTTCGCAAGCCATTATTCGTATCGATTTTTAATCTACTTCCAACAGGTATAGCTTGTCTATATCTACAAGGTCCAGCAGTGCCATTTCCCTGTTTAAAATCTAATGTTAAACTTGATAACAACTGTAACGCGCATGACAGAAATCTTGTACGACAAACACATACCTGATCAATAATAGGAAGATATCCACCAACATTTGGTAGTATTGTACCATTTTCAAGTATTCCACCATCTCCTCCTACACCAACATCAATATCATCTCGACCCATCATGTAAAGGATATCGTATATTTGATTTACTCCATGCCCAGCATTCGACCATGAATTTGTGTTTATTGTTATTGCCTACATGCATCATTAACATAGGAGCAAAAGGAAAAATAATGTCCATAAGTATATGTACTAGTTAAAATCTGAAAAACATCTCATATGTGATCAACAACCATAAACACAAGATACATGTGAAGAATTGGTAATGAAAAAGAACCTGAAAATCGAATTCAGAACGGTTAAGCTTTAAGAGGTACAAAATAGCAAAAATATCATCCGTATCAACGTCCGTATCCAAGAGAATTCGGTGAGGAGTGTCGCCTTGGATGGTGGAACTAGCTATTCCGGTTATTGCTATAATCAGTGCACATAGTGAATTTGACAATAGCAATGACCTCTTCATTGATCTAAAACACAATTTCCTTATGACAATTCAATTCAGATATCAACAGAAAATTAAATACACTATAACTCGTAACATAAAACCTCAGTTTATTTTTTCTAATTAATTGAAGTTTGTTATAACTTAATACACGTGTTACAAGTTGAAATATTTATTGGAAAGCTGGTGAATGTGTACTATCTTTTATTTATGTAAAAGATTCTATTAAAAAAAAGATATACTTTCAGAGGGAACTTTATACAGAATATAATTACAGATTATGTGCACATTTGGTCATAATCATCTTGTATATACTGGCAAATCTCTTAATTAATGACGACCCACTCTTTCCATACATGCAATGGTTTCTCGACTACACATTTATGTACGTTGTACCGTTTTCTCTCATATAAGGGTTTTCATGCTCTGTCTTTTATTTCCTTTGAAATATATATTTGGTCGTCTTTTAAAATACTTGTTCTATTAGCCAAATTTTATATTCCTAACATAAAGGAAATTTTGTTATATCCAATTTTTGCTTAAAAAACATTTGTGTTGCATATCCGACGTGCAAGAGTTAAAATATACAAAAGACCTGTCATTCATCTTTCTCGGTACTATCTTAAACTTTGGTATACAAGAAACCATTTATACGCATATAATTAATGTGACCATGATTCAGGCAATATACTCTCAAATTGAAGATATATAGTTACTATGAAAGTAGGCATGCGTTGAAAAAAATTATTTAAATAAAAAGTAAAAAAGAGGGTTTTTATTTTGCAAAAACCAGTGATGAATGAGTTTGCTAGCTGTGATATATCACTACCAATGAGATGAAACCCTACAATTTCTGATTTTTATCACTAATCTGTATTTCAAATTTCTGTTTCATTCCTGATGTCTTGGGATGGATTCCATCAACTAAGTTGTGTTGAAATAGAGTACGGCGTATATTTTAGTATATGTCATCACTGTATATTTTTGCTTATATGTACTCCATGTTGTGGTTTGTATCTCGTAATTGTAATCTATTTCATTTTTTCGTTGATAATGATAACACAAAACTCGATTCTTTGACCCTCAAGTATGAAACATGATTTGGGTCTTTGGGGTACATGACAACGAGTCTATATGATTTTATGATATCCCTTTAGTTATATTTGTAATTTTTTTTTTTTTTTTTTTCTGGCTAGTCCGATCTATGACTAATTCAGTTGCCCACCATTCAAGAAACTATTCAACAACTTGTGGTTTGCATATGGTAGGATGTGTGTTGTTATATAATTAATTAAGCATTTTATACCAAATCCCTTTTATTTTTCATTCTTCCAATTTGTCATGACTTTACAGAAGGAGATCACAAGTGGAAGTTAACTCGACCCTTAGTATGTTGCGCGTTCTAATTATCATTAATAATCCGAAAATGAAAGCTCTACCTCCAAATTCCATTTCATACTTATGTCTTAGGGAAGAGTTTAGCGAGTTGCGCTTAAAAGTCTTGTATGATACAAGACTCTAAAATGCCATTCCTGCGCCGTATACCACCATTTGCATATAAATCTGCTTTGTTGTTGTTGTTCAAACAACTAATTGGGTCATTAGGAAATTTCAATTTTAAAGACTGGATTTGTTTCTTTTTTAAACCGTCAATAAAGGATACGTTTTAAAACTGAATTAAAATCCTTGCGCATTCTTGGAATCTTAATAGAATTGCATTTTGTATCTGCTCCCTAGGTTCTTCTTATCTTATGTGCGTTCACACTTGTTTTTTTATTCGATTATCAGTTTTTGCTCTTTCACATTGGCATGGATCAAAACGTTGCTCCTGAGAAACGAAAGAGTCATTTACCATTTTCATGTTTCAATTTCTCTAAAGTGAGTATGGAGTTTTCTTTTCTTACTTTTAAGTATTTCATATAGAATCGTACATTGTTTTTGTCACTGGGTAACAATACCAAACATTTGTGCTATCCGAGACTTATTTATTGTTACACTTGCAGCATGCTGTCATAAGCCATGGTTTAAAACGTCATCGTCCTTCCACTCCTGTGGCTGGGGCTGGGGTTCTGGTTAAAGACGGAATGGAAGTACAAACAGGACAGTTGAAAATCAAGGTTTGACTTTAAAGCAATTTTTAGCAAATATTTCTGCTGTTATATTTTTCTTTCTTTGCTTTTGATAAGGTATCTCTCTGGTGGTCTTTGCATCAATCAAAATCTGCACAAGTCTGGTTATGTATGCTTGAGGCTCCCGGGAACAACTGACAACTTAGACGACGAAGATGAGATGTGGGTCCCTGGCAGTTCGACAATCCTCCAGCTTCTTGTCAATATTCAGAGCATGATCTTGAACCCAAAGCCATTGCTGAATGATGTTATCCACACCATAAGAATCAGGTTTTATCGAGAATATGCTTGCTTTCTATACAACGAGAACACCCTTATCAAATCACTAAAACAATGGTGTTTATCATGAACAAGCCGCCCAAGGTAATTCACGTACTTTTTCTTATAATATAATTACTAATTAATGCTTATCACATGGCATGTTTTTTGTTCTAACCTTGCAGAACTTTGAGAATTTTGTTGTGGGGCATCTTCGCAATCGTGTGTGTGATATTCTGATGGCTTGTAAAGGTTACATGGATGGCCGTCTAGTTGGATGTCTTGTCGGTCGTGAGCAAGAGGTGGTTATTAAGGATTCATGCTCAACTACATTCAAGGATGATCTGGTTTCTTGCTTCAAGCTTCTTGCAACCGCTTTCAACAAAATTGGAGCAAAGGAAGCTGATGAATTCCTTCAACTATTTCACAAATACACGCATGCCTAATGGTTCAACTTGTGTGAACCTTTGGTAATCTTTACTTTCACGGCATGAATCTTCTCAATCTTCTCAGTCTTTGATGGATTTCATTGTTCCAACACTAGAGTTACTTTGTTGATGGGTATATTATTAATGGTTTTGTGACAGATTCTTGTTAATTGTCTTCACATTTTTTAGTTACTGCTTTTTCTGGTACTGAAGTGAAGATGCAAGGACATTTTAATTGTTTTATTCTTTGTTAGGAGGGTAATATCTTGTGCCAACAAATTTGTACAAATATCCAATATTTACCGGCCACCCTATAACACTCTAGGCAATCTTACATCGGTTGTGGCCTGGAGAGTTACAATGTTGGGTACATAAGATAATATTCGCCTTACAATGACACAACATGTTTTGTGGTCTCTACGGGTGAAGTTCTTAGGAACTGTATAATTAAGTGTGCTCATGAGAAAGTAATGTTAAAAAAAAAAAGATATACTTTCAGAGGTAACTTTATACAGATTATGTGCACATTTGGTCATAATCATCTTGTATATACTGGCAAATCTCTTAATTAATGACAACCCACTCTTTCCATACATGCAATGGTTTCTCGACTACACATTTATGTACGTTGTACCGTTTTCTCTCATATAAGGGTTTTCATGCTATGTCTTTTATTTCCTTTGAAATATATATTTGGTCGTCTTTTAAAATACTTGTTCCATTAGCCAAATTTTATATTCCTAACATAAAGGAAATTTTGTTATATCCAATTTTTGCTTAAGAAACATTTGTGTTGCATATCCGACGTGCAAGACTTAAAATATACAAAAGACCAGTCATTCATCTTTCTCAGTACTATCTTAAACTTTGGTATACAAGAAACCATTTATACGCATATAATTAATGTGACCATGATTCAGGCAATATACTCTCAAATTGAAGATATATAGTTACTATGAAAGTAGGCATTCGTTGAAAAAAATTATTTAAATAAAAAGTAAAAAAGAGGGTTTATTTTGCAAAAACCAGTGATGAATGAGTTTACTAGCTGTGATATATCACTACCAATGAGATGAAACCCTACAATTTCTGATTTTTATCACTAATCTGTATTTCAAATTTCTGTTTCATTCTTGATGTCTTGGGATGGATTCCATCAACTAAGTTGTGTTGAAATAGAGTCCTGAGTATATTTTATATATGTCATCACTTTAGATTTTTCAATTTTGCTTATATGTACTGCATGTTGTGGTTTGTATCTCGTAATTGTAATCAATTTCACACTTGACTTATTTCATCTTTTCTTGATAATGATGACACAAAACTCGATTCTTTGACCCTCAAGTATGAAACATGATTTGGGTCTTTGGGTATATGATAACGAGTCTATATGATATTTTGATATCCCTTTAGTTATATATTTGTAATCCTTTTTTTTTTCTGGCTAGTCTATGACTAATTCAGTTGCCCACCATTCAAGAAACTATTCAACAACTTGTGGTTTGCATATTGTAGGATGTGTGTTGTTATATAATTAATTAAGCATTTTATACCAAATCCCTTTTATTTTTCATTCTTCCAATTTGTCATGACTTTACAGAATGAGAATCACAAGTGGAAGTTAACTCAACCCTTTAGTATGTTGTGCATTCTAATTTTCATCAATAATCCCAAAATGAAAGCTCTACCTCCAAATTCCATTTCATACTTATGTCTTAGGGAAGAGTTTAGCGAGTTGCGCTTAAAAGTCTTGTATGATACAAGACTCTAAAATGCCATTCCTGCGCCGTATACCACTATTTGCATATAAATCTGCTTTGTTGTTGTTGTTCAAACAACTAATTGGGTCATTAGGAACTTTCAATTTTAAAGACTGGATTTGTTTCTTTTTTAAAACCGTCAATAAAGGATACGTTTTAAAACTGAATTAAAATCCTTTCGCATTCTTGGAATCTTAATAGAATTGCATTTTGTATCTGCTCCCTAGGTTCTTTTTATCTTATGTGCGTTCACACTTGTTTTTTTATTCGATTATCAGTTTTTGCTCTTTCACATTGGCATGGATCAAAACGTTGCTCCTGAGAAACGAAAGAGTCGTTTACCATTTTCATGTTTCAATTTCTCTAAAGTGAGTATGGAGTTTTCTTTTCTTACTTTTAAGTATTTCATATAGAATCGTACATTGTTTTTGTCACTGGGTAACAATACCAAACATTTGTGCTATCCGAGACTTATTTATTGTTACACTTGCAGCATGCTGTCATAAGCCATGGTTTAAAACGTCATCGTCCTTCCACTCCTGTGGCTGGGGCTGGGGTTCTGGTTAAAGACGGAATGGAAGTACAAACAGGACAGTTGAAAATCAAGGTTTGACTTTAAAGCAATTTTTAGCAAATATTTCTGCTGTTATATTTTTCTTTCTTTGCTTTTGATAAGGTATCTCTCTGGTGGTCTTTGCATCAATCAAAATCTGCACAAGTCTGGTTATGTATGCTTGAGGCTCCCGGGAACAACTGACAACTTAGACGACGAAGATGAGATGTGGGTCCCTGGCAGTTCGACAATCCTCCAGCTTCTTGTCAATATTCAGAGCATGATCTTGAACCCAAAGCCATTGCTGAATGATGTTATCCACACCATAAGAATCAGGTTTTATCGAGAATATGCTTGCTTTCTATACAACGAGAACGCCCTTATCAAATCACTAAAACAATGGTGTTTATCATGAACAAGCCGCCCAAGGTAATTCACGTACTTTTTCTTATAATATAATTACTAATTAATGCTTATCACATGGCATGTTTTTTGTTCTAACCTTGCAGAACTTTGAGAATTTTGTTGTGGGGCATCTTCGCAATCGTGTGTGTGATATTCTGATGGCTTGTAAAGGTTACATGGATGGCCGTCTAGTTGGATGTCTTGTCGGTCGTGAGCAAGAGGTGGTTATTAAGGATTCATGCTCAACTACATTCAAGGATGATCTGGTTTCTTGCTTCAAGCTTCTTGCAACCGCTTTCAACAAAATTGGAGCAAAGGAAGCTGATGAATTCCTTCAACTATTTCACAAATACACGCATGCCTAATGGTTCAACTTGTGTGAACCTTTGGTAATCTTTACTTTCACGGCATGAATCTTCTCAATCTTCTCAGTCTTTGATGGATTTCATTGTTCCAACACTAGAGTTACTTTGTTGATGGGTATATTATTAATGGTTTTGTGACAGATTCTTGTTAATTGTCTTCACATTTTTTAGTTACTGCTTTTTCTGGTACTGAAGTGAAGATGCAAGGACATTTTAATTGTTTTATTCTTTGTTAGGAGGGTAATATCTTGTGCCAACAAATTTGTACAAATATCCAATATTTACCGGCCACCCTATAACACTCTAGGCAATCTTACATCGGTTGTGGCCTGGAGAGTTACAATGTTGGGTACATAAGATAATATTCGCCTTACAATGACACAACATGTTTTGTGGTCTCTACGGGTGAAGTTCTTAGGAACTGTATAATTAAGTGTGCTCATGAGAAAGTAATACTTGTTTGAGTGACTTACCAGAAAGTCTTCAGCCGTAAAATTGCCGGTAAAGTGGACAATATTGTGGCTGAGTAGCGGGATGTTACACACCCCATATCTGATTTTCCTATGCCAAGACATCCATAGCCGCTAATTGGACCCCTCTCATTCAAACCTTCGTGCATCACATCCAAAACAATCACAAATTGGCATTATGTTTGTGGTATCCATGTCATGTCACAATCATATCCTATTAATTTGCATGAGTTTAAATATTTGAC
The DNA here is from genome assembly GCA_014162995.1 of Artemisia annua. Lineage (NCBI taxonomy): Eukaryota > Viridiplantae > Streptophyta > Magnoliopsida > Asterales > Asteraceae > Artemisia > Artemisia annua. The sequence continues at coordinate 30,289 of LBNU01035831.1, read as the reverse complement.
TGGTTTGTGTTCCTAGTTAGCACAATATCCTTTATATTGTCATAGGTCTAAATATAGGATCTTAGACTTTTAGTTACTATAAATTGTTTGTCCAACTTTATTCATAGTACGTGGTAATATTGCATTAAGATAATCTTTTATGAGCAACATGCTTTTTTTTTTGAACAATTTTAGTAACATAGATGATATTAACAAAACCACGTACCGCAAGGCTATTGATCATTTGTTCAAAATGTTTTACTAGCATATATATTAAGGGAATATCTTAGCTACAATTTGTTGTAGCTAATTGGCTACAATTTTATGCTAAAAATGTGGGCCCCTGAGTCTTTCTGTGGGTCCCTGAATCCTATTCTGTGAGTCCCTGAGTCATTTTGTATATATTTTTTGATGAGGATTGTAGCCAATTAACTACAATAATTGTAGCCAAGATATCCTCATATATTAATAACTAATTAACATTATAACTATTTTAATAGAAAGAATCATGTATAACTTATGAAAATGATACTAGCTAAAATTAATGTAGTCACATAAGTATTGATAGTTACTATCTATGGTCATGTTTGGCAACAAGCGTTAAGGAAGCGTTTAGGAGCGACAAGCGGTAAGCGGTAAGCATTTAAATGAAAAGCTTGTTTGACAACTCCTCCAAGAGCGTTTAAAACACACCCAACCGCTCCAAATTGTAATGCTTCATGAAGAAGCGTTCCACTTACCGCTCCAAGAGCTACTGCTACTGCTTAATGCTTACTGCTACTGCTACTGCTACTGCTTACTGCTACTTGTCGCCAAACATACCCTATACTTCTATACTATATATAAAACACGAATAATTTAAAAAAAAAAACTAAAAAAACTAGTAACTAAATTACCCCTATTAATAAAAATAAACAAATCTATCAGATACTTAAATACTTAATTACGATTTAAATCACTAATTTTTCTTTACTTTCAATTACTCCACACGTATATATACATAAAAAAGACACACACAAGTTAATGCAAGTATAATTATTTGCAGCTATACATTGTCGCTTTGCAAGGGTATTCATCTAATATATCAATATCTGAATACATAAAATTTTCAGATATATGTAAAATATGGAAGATTGATCAATGCCTATAACATAACAAATATAAATTGAGGAAAAAAAAACAGCAAATTTCATAAAGTAAATGATCCCTTTTAATTGAATAATGTGTAATGTACATACTAGTATTGATTAAAAAGGACATTAAATCAATATCAATCAATTACTTTTTTTTTATTGCATAAATGCATTAATGGCTATAGATTCCTTGTAGTCGATCCAGTCTTTCTATATTTGTTTTCTACCATAGAATAGTGAATGTTCTTAAATATTAGTTTAATGTTGAATATAATCATGATGTGTAAAACAACTCTTAATTGTTCAACGCTTTTAAATGTTACTTCATAAAACGTTGAAAAAAGAGCACTAAAAAAAGCCATTTGCTGCTTGTCAAGCCACCATTAAAATCACAACGCTCAAATTTCATTAACACTGCTCCTAAATGCTCCTAAACACTTTGCGCCAAACATAACCTAAACACATACACTTTAAAAGCCAAAGTTCGATACATACAATGAAAAATATGGTAGATTGATAAATGCCTGTAACATACGGTGTAACAATTAAATGGGACAGTAAATTTCATAAAACAAATGATCATATTCAAAAATTATGTACTAAATGGCATACTATTTATGAAAAGAACTTTAAGTTAATATTAATTAAAAGTGTTGTTTCCTATAGCATAAATGTAATTTAATGGCTATAAATTCCTTGTAGTTGTCTAACCTTTGAGTTCATAACACAAATCCATCTCAACTTAGCAACCGAGAATATATGGCTAATACTTTGTTCAAAGTTGTTTTTCTCGCAACATTGTTGTTGCTCAACACTTGCGGTTATTCTCTCTAGTCATTTTATAATTTATTGCGTTCGTTGTTTGTTTCAAAATAACGTTTTTGTTTTGTTCTTTGCAGTATTTGGAGCCGGTGATGTTGAAAGTTTGAGTAAAACAACGGTTGTCGTCCCAAATGATGAAGAACGTCCTTGTAGATTTAGGGTTCCTGATTGTAATAACTATTGCCCACCCGGGACGATTGCATGGTGTTTGGAGGGAATTTGTCGATGTATTAGATGAAGAAGAAATAGAACTATAAGCATGCATTATGTTGCAGTGTTTGTTTTTTCCCAAATGATATTCAAATGAATCATCTTTGTTCTTTTGTGTGACAATAATATGATTTTGTGTGACAGTAATATGATTTTGCTTTTTATGGTTAAATGGTTTTTGTCACATACATTACTCTTCAATGAAAAGAGGTAGGAACATTTTCAATGTGTGAGTGTTAATTACGTGTTTTGTTAATCACATGTTCAGGCTAAACTTGACATTAATTACTGATATAGTTCTTTAGAAACAAGGCAACTCTATAATCCCTCTGGTGTCGATTTTGAAGTATGTCGACAACTCTATAATCACTCTAGTTATTCACTACATATCCTTTTAAAGATAAATTTTGTGTCTGTTTTAGAAAATGTTTTTATAAGCTTATCTAATGGGTTTATGTGCTTATTGAAAAGTTGATAAACTCGCAAACTTATTTTCTTGGGCTATTGAGCATATTCATCTTACGAGGTAATAAAGTTGACAAGCATTGGTGAATAAGCTCGTAAGCCTGGAAAATTAGCTAATGAGCTTATCAACTTTTTGACAAGCTCATTAGCCTATCAAATAAACTTGCACAAACACCCATTTAATGGGTCTTAAGGTTGGTGTTATCATTAAGATAGTGTTCAGTCTGGCGGAGATGTGATAACACTTTATAATAACATTGATATCACTATACATGATGCTTTTAGAATGTTGAAGGACCAAGTTTGTAATTATATGTCTGCAAATGAATATAGATCTATTGAAAATATTTAACTAATGAGAAGGCTTTAATAAGATATATTTTTAACTTTAACTTCGATTAAATTTTTTCAAGTGTAGACCTCATAATGTTAGGTTATTTGATCAAACATTCACCTTCTCATACGTTTTTTAGCTACTGAAATCGCTTCCTTTTAAAAAAAATAGTAATTGCATATATATCCTTTCAAAACTCAATAATTGCATATATATATATATATATATATATATATATATATATATATATATATATATATATATATATATATATATATCCAAGTTAAAATCATAATTGCATATATATCCTTCGAAAGCATAAAAAATAACATATATATCCAAATAATTAAATAATATATAAACAAAACCAAAAATAAATAGCAATTATTATTTAATATATGTTTTGACCATCATGCCCTTAATCATCTTCTCATTCACCACAACTCATGTTTCCAAGATAAACATCAAACCACCATTATTGTAGTCGGAGGTGTCACAAGCATATAGAAGAAGAGCAGCACATGAAGCAAACTTACAAAAAATCAAACTAATATATATATTATATAAGAAAAGAAAGTAATAAAAGACAAAGGCAGTTGAAGAGTGTTGGCAATATGTTTGCCGTAGGTACACGTTTTTTGGGGGAAAAAGTTAAAGCTTGTTGTTAGTGGACTTAGGATCAAATGAGAAGAAACCTTAAAATAAGAAAGATGAGAAATAACTATAACTACATATTAGAGACCTATCGATTTGAATTAGATGCATCCTTATTCTTTCAGATGCATCATAATATACTTTCTAACAAAAAATTAGATGCATATACATATATTAGATGCATTTCATCAAGTTAGAAGAATCTTATGTATTTTTCGTTCTCTGCGGGTCAAATTTGTTGCTAATACTATTTTGCATCTTTTTCACTTCAAAATCACTTTCGAAACTAATTGGGATGCATACAAATGAGTAGAGATGCATCTAATTCAAGTCGATGCATCTCAAATATGTGATTATAGTTATTTCTCATTCTTCTCATTTCAAGTTTTCTTCTCACTGAATCCTGTTAGTGATTAAAATTCAATAGGAATCTTAATAAAATAAATTATTTTTACTAAATGCAAAAATATAAAAGTGCTTTACGGTTAATAGAAGAATCATGGAGTCACTCATGTTTGAGAGAAGATAAGAAAATGGTCCTGGATTAGTTTTAGAAAAAAAGGGTATAATATGCAATTTAAATAAAATTAGATTTGTTAATATCCAATTTAATTATTTGGGCATATATGTTATTTTTAGTCATTTGAAAGGATATATATGCAATTATGATTTCACTTTTGATATATATATATATATATATATATATATATATATATATATATATATATATATATATATATATATATATATATGCAATTATTAAGCTTTGAAGGGAAATATATGAGTATACGCAATTCTCCCTAAAAAAAATGCATCGTGCCATGTAATCAATGAGGGCATGTTTGGTAAAAAAAGTTGAGGATGAGGAAATGAAAATCAATTCATTTCTTATGTTTGGTACCTCAAAGAAATAAAAAGGTGGAGAATTGTAACTCCTATGATTTGGTTCCTTTGTAGTTTGTGGAGAGTTGGTTTCCCATCCTTTTGGTAAAGAAATGAATTCTTTCCACAACTAAATAATAATAATACTAAGGGTCCCTTTCTTGCGAAAATCACCTTATCCGCAAGAACTGCGAGAACCACCTTTTTACAACTAATAATACACAATATACATCATTTAATGCTCCATAACATTTTGTTTTTTTTATTTAATTCAAAAGGGTATAATAGTAAAAGATATTTTCATATTATTTGTGTTTTTTTATAATTCCCCTATTTTATAGATCTAAAATTTCGTTCGTTCGTTCGTTCGTTTTNCAAATAATTATGATGCATATATGTTTTTTATACCTAATCATTATTTTTTTGAAATCTCAAAGTGCATCCATGTTTTTTTTCCCAAATAATCAAAGTGTATACATGTTTTCAATTAGTCAAAGTGCATACATGTTTTTTTTCCCTTTCAAGGTGCATATAGGTTCATTAATATAATGAAATTTATAACACACCAATAACATAAATATTATATACAAACTTCGATATCAATTGAAACACAATTAAAATACAAATTTTTAAAAGCATAAAAAACATGAATCTAATCGATCTATATACGTGAGCACTAATAATATTCAACACAAATGGACATATGCGCACGAGTAGCGTTCAACAATTTTTCAAAATTCGGACATATATGCACACTTGTAGTCGTGAACATTCTTGTAATTACACCTGATACAAAGAAAAGTACAAATATTAGTAGCAATAATATTATTAAAAATTATACATGTTCATGAGTACATGTATGTTTTAGGAAACATACTTGTTTGGCAAACACGAAGTCTTTGAAAAAAAAAACAATAATTACACCTACTAAATAAAAAAAAACATACATGTTTTAAGCATTTCGTTTATAAGCAATCATTTTTTAAAACATACATGTTCAAAACAAATGTTATGTTTTAAACATACTAGACGAGTACCCGTGCATAGCAACGGGATTTTATAGCGACACATAGTTTATTGATAAAAAAAGTTTATAGGTTATAAACGAAAAACAATAAAAGTTTGAAGATTTGGAAATTTAACATATGTTTTGAAACCTGGTTCAACCCGGGTGGTTCAACCGGTTGAACCGTTCCAAGCAAAAAATGGATCGATTTAAACCGGGTCAACTTGCTAGGTTGGGTCGAAAACGGTTCAAATTAAACTGGTTCAACCCGTCCGGGTTTGAAGTGTCCCGGGTCAACCCGGTTTTTGTTTTAATTGATTGTATTTAATTTGATAGATATGTTTTTAATTGGCTGTACAATGTGAATAAATTATTGTACTTTTAAGTAATGGATAATGTTTTGAAACCCGGTTCGACCCGGGTGGTTCAACCGGTTGAACCGTTCCGGTTGAAAAATAGGTCGATTTAAATCGGGTCAACTTTCTAGGTTGGGTCGAAAATGGGTCAAATTAAACCGGCTCAACCCGTCGGGTTTGAAGCGTCC